>VZUI01042119.1:0-113377 GCA_013401135.1 Cettia cetti | reverse complement strand
TTTTCTTTTTCTTTTTCTTTTTCTTTTTCTTTTTCTTTTTCTTTTTCTTTTTCTTTTTCTTTTTCTTTTTTCTTTTCTTTTTCCTGTCAGACCAGGGCTCTGTTTCCATCTTGGAAGCCATATCTCAGGGCTCATGTTCCCCCCTGACTGCTCCTTCCAGAAAGCACAAACCTGTCCCCAAAGCAATGAGGCTCAAAATGTGCCAGTAGTTGAACCAAGGGACACTCCACTGCGCTCCATTAGCCAAATGCACACTTAAGAAGGTAGTTTATGTCTGAAGTCAAACATTTTTTTAGGTCCCAGCTGCTGGGGGCTGATCCAATACTTCAAAACTCCCAAAGATGGGAGTTTCAAGGAACAGCCCAAATCAGGATCAGAGCATAGAGCTCTCCTAGGTCCTGGTCAAGTCTCAGCTGCCTCAGCCAGGAACAGCCTCACTCCCAGAGCCCAGGCACCCTCCATTGCAAGACAAGTGGACTAAAACATAGATAGCAAGAAAGGGAAATAAACTGCTGTGACAGTACATTCTAACAGCTAGCTAACATTGTCTTATATTTTCCAGTATCAGTTTATATAAATACAGACTGTATGTATATATATATATAGGGATTTATAGACTTGTATAATACATGCTGGATTTCAGATTACTCATTATCAGCAAAGCACTTATATAAAATACATATATAGAAGAAAAATTAAGTCATTTCAAAAGAATACAGAACTGCCTAGATGTATAAAGCCCATGACTTCAGCCCTTGTGGATGGGCCCATCTGGGACAGGTAGATGGCAAAAGATCTTCATCAGAGGTGAATCTGGTCCTCTGTGTAGCACAAAAACCTCCAGCAATCACTCCCCTCTCTGTCCTGGTACCTTGGGAGCTTTGTTGTGTGGGGCTGTTTGGCTGCTCCAGACTCCTACACAGAATGTTGACAAGTTCCTCCAGAATTTTCCTACACAGGATGTTGCAAAATTCCCTTCTCACAGAATGTGTGGGATTGAAAGTGGATCCTTGAGCAATCCCAGCCCAAGGAGCACCTCTCCTTTACTCTCTCTGACCCTGAACAAGGGAAAGCTGGCACTGCTGGCACTCTAAGCCCAGACAAGATCTGGCACAGCAATAAACCTCAGCAGCCACAGAGCTTTCTCTGGGTGACAGGATCTGAATGTCACTATGGGAGAAAGTCAGTCTCAAGGATAACACCCACAGGCTCCCACATCATTCCTGAATGATGGTGTCTTGCTGGGACACACAGAAGGAACAGATGGATAGATGCAAGTGGGCAGTTTACAAATGCTAATACTCAGGAGTAAGGTCTGCTCTCTGCAGCAGTTGAAAATGAAGGTACCTCATCATTATGGAATAGCAGGACTGGGGCTTAACCTCTCTTAAGACTCAAGAGAGATGTATTTTTTCCACATCAACCTGCTGGGCTGCTCGTTCAGGACAGAAAGAGAGCAAGCAGAAATCCTCAATTACTCTATTGAATGTGGAAGAAGCTTGAAATCCTAAGCCTTAAAAGCTCAAAAGTCAACCAGTGAACAAAAAGAATCCAAACTCTTGATTTTAAATGTTCTGATGAGTTGTCTGTGAATTAAGTTCATTATTTCTTTTCTCTTTTTTTACTTCCTATACAAAGAATCCTTAAAGGACTAAGGGAGAGCTCCAAAGTTTGCACTCATTGACACTTTGCAGTGAAGCTGCAAACACAGAATATGCATGAGAAGATACATTTAGAGGTGATTCTTACCCAGCATTCAAATCTCTTTTTAAAAGAACACTAAAAGACTCTTTCCTGGAACTCTTTACCTGGAAAAGATTCAATTTTTCTGGCATCAGCATGAAAAAATGCAAACTCTCAGAGCAGTCCATGCCACAGCTCTCTGTAGGGCTGCCACGCACAGTTCTGCAGTTCTGAAATTCTGCATCTAAAAATCACTGTTCACCCCAAAACACTCCCTGAATTATAGCACTTCTTGCTTAAAGAGCAACACAAACAGAACAGCGGTGACTAAGTGGCAGAGATCCCAGAGGTAAAAGAGGTTTTACCTCTTTTACCACCTGAAGTGTCATCTTAATCTACATTTCATGGAAGAAAAAACTTTGACACCTTTGTTTCAGCCACTGGCATGCCGAGAGGAGCCAACACCAAAACCAAGGCCCCTGACCTGTGCATATAAACATTCACACAGGAGCTGGCCTCAGATAAGTCTTATGAGGGGATGCAGATAATTGGAAATAGATTAAGCACAGGTTCAGATGGAAGAGGCTGCCCAGTGCCCACAAAGGCAGAGCTACAGGGTAGCAAAACTCTGCAGATCTCTTCCCAAAAGTCCATTTGGGATGGAGCCCACCAAGCAGCTTGGGAGAAGGAATTGATGCTGGTCACATGCCCTTGATCTGTAGATCATCTTTTTTTTGTTTGATTTTTGAACCCTGTGAGTCTCTCATGCAAAACACATAACCACATTTAGTCTTGCTGCATTATACTTGGCTTATTATTTATGACAGGACTTTGTCTTTCCTCATATCAATAACCAATCACACCTTGAGTAGCTATTGGTTAAATCAATGCCACTCACATCAGTAGCTCCCTTGAAGGTGGATTCAGCTGACAATCAGCCAAGCAGGGCTGGGAGTCTGTCTCTGCTCAGGTGCTTCATGAAGTACTACAAGCGCTACAGAAAGAAATTGATAATTACAAAATGTGGCAGCTCCTGGGACACAGGGTGCTGGAAAGGAGCCTGGAACACCCACATTTTCATTTGCTTTTCCTATTCTATAACTTTGTGACTTAGTATTTGTTTTTCCACGTCCTGTCTATTTAGATTACGAACTCTGCAGGGTGGGGATTGTCTCTTACCATTAAGCTGAAGAAAGAAATAAAGGTAAATAAAGTAGGATTCCAGGATGAAAAATAAAAACAAAGCAGATGACACCCTCAGCAAGGCTCTGCTCAGCTGCTGATGACTGACAGCATCACAAGATGAGTTGGCAAGTTAAGGACCAGGTTTTTACTCTTTAAAGTCCCACATTTCTGTGTCAACCATATTTTCTAAACAACTGACACTACAGAAACATTCCCCACAGAAACATAACAACTGCAAGATGAAAGTGATGAAAGTAATCTGCCCATGCATATGCTATGGATCTTTTATTCTTCTTTCCCTCCACCTTCTCTGTTCAAATGTTTATTCATCAGACTTCAGCACCAAAAGATGGAAGCATGCCATTCTGCCCTTCTTATATTTTATAGAATACTGCATTTATTTTCAATTATATTCTCCCAATAAAAAAATATGCTGTTTCAAAAAATCTTTTTCTAGTAAAATTTTATGTATTCTGGCTAGTTGCTTACTGCAGAATTGTTGTAATAGATAATTCTCACTTGCAAGCTGACATTTGCAATTTTCATAATACAACAAAAAAAGTATACTCTTTGTGCAGATGCACATTCACAATCTGCTCATCTTCTCTTTCCTTTGTATTTTGCAGCAAACAGAGGTTGATGAGGACAGCTGCTGTACAAGCTCCTCAATACACTGATCTGGCATCTTGAATGATGGCACCTGAGCCTCGGATCCCAGGGAAATCTTTTACACTTCTTTACAGAAAAGACACTTTTCTTTTCTTGATTGAACACCACCTAGATATCTACAGTGCAAGCTTTGATCTAAAGATGTCTCCTGATCTACCATTAGCTCCCTATTAAAGCATCAGGCTCACAAAAAAGTGTAAATCACAGAATATTAAAGATGCCTTCTATAGCCTACCACTGAGGCTTTGTGTACCACTCCATGCACCATCCAAACTGGGAAATACAAAGCAGTCTTATCATTTCCAGATAGAAATGGGAAGAGAAGGGGAGAGGAGGGAAGGACAGAGAGCTGGGAGCTACAGCAGTAAAGATACTTGCATTTCACTTTTGCAAAGTGGTGACTGCAACATTTCCATATTGTCTCTAATTTCATTACTTCCAGGTTTCTCTCATTTCTGTCTCAAATTTAAATAATAACCAACTTTTGAAAGTATACATTTCTAGCATTACTTATTAGTTCCACTTCCAGCCTCCAGTTCTTCTTGGACCTTCTACACAAGAGCTGTGTCTGCCTCTAGAAAAATGCATTTCTAATTGACTCACTCTCCCTAAAATCTTGCCTTGGCATTAAGAAAATCCAGATCTAAGCTATGAAAACCGAACAGGATAAAATACATTGCTCAGCTATATGAACTCTGTAGTGAATGTGTTTCCAGCCCAAGACAAGACAAAAGGATTAATCGTGGCTCAAATCACACTACTGACATAAATGCTCTCATCTGGGCTCTCCTAGAGCACTTTCCTATGGATCTGAAAGATTTTTTTAACAAAAAGATGAGTTTCAGATTCTCAGAAAATTCTAATCACTCAATTGAGGACATTTAAGATCAATTCTGGGAAGAGAATTCAGGGTTTACTAATGCTTCCTTGGGTCACACTGCCTTCCAAAAAGCAGAATCACCTCTCAAAACAAAATTAATAAACTTCATTGTTACTTTGTTCCATGTTCATTATTTCTGGTTAAGGAAAGGGCATTTTTCAGGGAAATCTCGGGTTTAATTTCTTACATGCATCTTCTATGTCATGTTTTTTTTTTTGGCAAACGATCAGTGAGCTCATTAATTTCTATATCTGACTTAGTTTCCGTTTCAAAGTACTATAAAACAGAAACAACCAGATACTCATGCCAAAAAGTAAACATTAAAGAGAATGAGACTATAAATGGTCTGTTTTAAAATTGATTCAGATACAACATAAAGCAAAAGGCCATCTTAAAACTAAATGTTCTTAAAATAAACAATGAAGATCTCCTTACCCCCTGCTTCAAGTAAGTATTTAAGTTAATGAGAGCTAGGAAATCAATGAGTGGATATTGAATTGCTATCCAGCCAGGCTTCAGACTGATTCTGGTAAACAAACACAAATCTAAAAATAAAAGTGATGGGGAAATCTTTTTTTCAGGAAATTGCGCATTTATAAGCAGAGAAGGGGGGAGTGGGTGGAAAGAGATACTGTAAAAGACAAGTGATGAGGAAGAGATCACACTTGAGATTTTTCCATCTATTGGAAAAGATGCTTAGATCAGTATCCAGTTTAATAACTGAGACACATCACTCTCCATGCTGGATCTATGTGCTTACATGCCTTTGGCTCACACCTGCACACTCATCTACAGGTGGTACTTCGGACTGCAGAGAGGGGAACACAATTCTCAAGAAGAGCCAATGTGGATGCAACTTCCTACAAGAGAAAAGTTCTAAATATCACTAATGCTCTGAGACCCGCTTCAAATTTCCTTTTGCTTTATTTTGTATAGCTGGCAGTTCCACTGAGACGTCTTGTTGTTTTAGAGAGCAGCCTGCATATATAGTATTATAGGAGAAAATCTAGATTTTGTAGCAACACCTACTATCACTACTCTCAGTGCTCCAAAATTTTTCACTAAGCTGAGAGTTTAGACACCCCACAGTCGTGCCACACATTCATAACTTCACTTGTGCCAAAATAAAGTGCTGTTCTCCTGGGTTTGTGGCCATATTTCTCCAACAGGGCAGAACGGTTACGGCTGGAGTTGCCATTTTTGCCATATGTAATACTCATCTGTGCACTTTTGGTGCTTTCAAAGACACAGAACAGATGATCCCACTGGAAAGCTGCAGTCATCTTCTTCCCCTCCAAACTGCAGGGTATGCAGGAGGTTTACTGCTCCCAGCCCTGCTTCTTTGCCCAGCTTTGTACAGACCTCAGTGGCAGCACAATGACGTTGAAAAGAGTCCAGCCAAAGCATGAAGTTTTAATTTCGTTTGGAAAGAGATGAGATCTGATAAACTTCAGCAATGATTCTCAAGCTTTTTATTCATGTCCTGGGGAAATCTTATGTGTAATGGTCCATCTCCAGTAAAGATTTCTTGCAGTAGGCCCAGGGCATGACCTGGATGATGTCCTTGATGTGGAGCCAGTGAGTGGGCAGGAGCAGAGGCAAAATATTCACAGGCTCACATTACTAAGTAGGAAATCTGCTGGCCAATATTGATAGTGCACATATTAGGTCTCTTTTCAGTGCAAAACATGAAAGAAGTGTCCTGAATCTGCTAAATTACTTTCCATTGTGAGTTTTGACTGATGCTCCAAACCATAAACATAATTTACAGCAGAATATCAAGTCTTACCACCTCTGACACTGCTGAGTGCACATAACTTAGCTCACCACAGACATAACCAAGTACACAACCATGGATGAACATGGTTCATCCTGGCACTGCTGCCAGATGAACCACCAGACAATTTTTTTTCAGCAACCAAAGTGGAGCTGACCTTAAAGCCCCAATTTCCACACCAGCACTTCAGGGGGGCACCAGCTGGGCAAGCACAGCCTCTTCTGTGCCCTTCATATTATTCTCTGAACAGAAGAAACTTCTTGTCTGTGTTTTATTTGATGGCAGAGATCAGCTTCTGTCTGCAAACCCATTGACTGCTGCCAGACATGCTGCAGTCTTTAACAAACTACAATTCTGCAGGCAATTTCAGAGAATCAGATAGAGAACAAAGAGGCTACCAAAGCAGCCACAAAAATTCAGATGGAGAAAACATTATAATGAATAATATTAGGATGGCTCTAAATTCAGAATTGGTGTCTACTCACTCTATAAAAAGTCCATTACTGTGTGCTTTTCTCTGAGATGTGAGGCATGCAGTGTAACCCTTTCCATGACAAGATTAACAAAATAGTTCTCAGAAAACATCTACTTCAAAACTGAGCATTTCTATATGGTATACTTTCTGGAAAAATGAAAAAGAGTATTCTTCTGCTTTTAAAAAACCTGTATTCTGGTGCAGACAAGTTACATAGACCTTGAAACAGTAGCAGCGGATTTAATTTTTTTCCCGAATCAAAAGAGCAATCCTGTGTAAGCAGACATTTATTTTGCTCATGTGTGAGAAGAACACAATGCCTAACTGCAGAGTAAAGTATTTTAGAAAAAGGAATCAGGGGGTTTTACAAGAATAGATTAATCTAGAAGTTCCTTGACAGTCCATTTAGTTCTCTTGCAGACAGATACTGGAAATGAAATAAGCTGATGCTACTACTGCAAAGTTTTACTTCCAGCTTTCCTTTTTCATAGAACTATATGTAATTAATTTGTACAAGCCCAGATACACCCCTCATTGCAATGTTTCCAAAAAGGGTATCAGAGAAATTGTGAGAGAACCAGGATCAGCCAGCAAGGAACACAAAAATAACTAAAACCTTGGCTGACAGTCCAAAGGAGGTCTAATCCCCCAGCCATCCCTACAGCTGGACAATTCACCTGGCACAGTGCTCACGTGGGCACTGCCAGCAAGTAGGAAACTGGCCAGGCATAGTATTCCTTAAAAAAAAGTGCAAGGAAACTAAATAGAAGGGATTATAAGGAAAAGATAACATGTTGGATTATTTTCAGGGCAGGAGCCCAGTTTTGTTGCCTGATTTTTGTTTTGGCAGCTGCACATCCCGGGGATGCCTATTTAGGGACAGATTTTACTTAAAGCTTCCGCAATGCTGTGTATAGAAGAAACAGGAACAAAAACATGTCTCATGGACATGTACATTTTTAGCAACCCAGAGGAAGTGAGCCACTTGGGCAGCTCCCAGACTCATGTTGTTTGGCTTTGATTTCTTAGTTATGAACTCGAGTGGCTTTTCACACTGAGTGGAAGTGGATCTGGGAAGAAAACAGCTTCTCCAAGCACAGCTCACCCAGATGAGGGATGCAGAGTTTCCACTCCCAGCAACTGCTTTGGAGATCAAAGCAGCAGCGAGTCAGAGGGAGCCCAAGCATTGTTTGCTTCATAGACTCTTACGTACAATTATGTAACGTCATTAAGAGGTGTAATTATGGAGCCCAACCATGCATTTTTGTTGTTGAAGCCAAAGTATGCTTAATGGTGTAATTACTTTTAGAAAAGAGCTCCCACGACTAATTACATCCACAGGGAGACAAGCAGCAAAAAGCTTTGCAGTGTAATATTTGGAATGAATTATATGTCTGTTGGTTTTGCTCCTTATTCCAAGCACAGCAGTGTAAATACCACTGGCAGACCCCCCAGCTCCCTGTGCCTTCCACAGCACCAAGATTATCATGAACAACAAGACCATGAACATCAAAATCCTCTGAATAACAGCCAAGGCCAAGTGACCTTCATGCTGCACAGGAATGATCCCATTTCACCCCAAAAGAGTAGGGATATGGCACTGTTGGGGTGTGCAGGCTGTCATCAACCATCACAATGCCACACAAAGAAGTTTATAGGTAACTGATGGGGTTTTCATCATGCTCCTTGTGCCTTCTACCTGTTCAGCCCTCCTGTTGGCCAGGCAGCTCTCTGAGGTTGATTGAAGTCACAGGGTGAATGCAAGGGGAAGACCTTGGCAAATGCTTGCCCAGGGCCAAGCACCACCTGCAGTGTCAGTGTTACACTGGCCACCAACCCCTCCAGGGAACAGAATGTGGTCAAGGAGAGCCGCATCACAGACCACGTTACCTGAATCCACCTCCTGCCAAGCACCCACACTATGCCACTCCTGCCAAGCTCCCATCACTTCTAAACCAACAACAGGAGGAACTGGATCCAATCCACCTCTCTTGCCAACCTTTCCCATCCCACATCACTCCTTCACCCAGGGCAGATGGGGATTTGGCCTTACCACTCCCAGGAGCCATCCTCTCCAGCCCCGTCAGTGAAACACTGGAAAATACAGATCTACCCAAAACATTGGTCTGAAGCCAAGGAAGTATTACAGTATTCCTCAGATCCATTTGTCTTACTGCCTGAGATGGAGTTTATTACTAGGGTATTGTGGCATCATGAAATTTATGGGCAACAGACTCACTCCATCCATCCCAAAGAGACAGGGAACAATTAACACCTCCCTATTCCTGATCCTACTCTCTTCTGCTTTTGGCTTGTTCTATTCCACTTTCCTTCTTTACCCTCCTATTACAGAAATAGCAGAGTACAACCAGCATTTATCTTTTTTTTTTTTCCAGACAGTCTTTAAGAGAGCAGAAAGCCTCCCCAGGATGGACACTTGCTGTCCCCAGCTCCAGCCTCAGGCTCCAATGTTCAGCTCCACAAGCAGAGATCTGCTGCAGCTATTAAAATGAAATCTGCTGGGTTATGCCTGGAAATGCATTTCACTTTGCTAGCATGATTCCAACAAAGTTTATAAATTTGGGAATGTGTAATGCCTAGCAGAATGCCTGAGCAGTTTCCTAACAGAGCTTTGCTAGTCAGCACCACGTCTCACCCAAATTACTTCTGCAAGTTCCACTTAACATCTACAGCGTCTGCTCCCTTCAGTGCCTCACAGCTCAAATAACCTCCTGCCCTTTAGTTTTGGGAAGAATATTGAAATTCCCATGATCACACAGAAAAGGCTCTCTCATTTTGGGGAAACCCAGGACAATTTCAGCTGAGCTGTCTGAGGAACAAGTGGGTCCATGTAATTTGAGGAAAGCATCTTGAAAAAATGAAGGTTATGTGAAAACTCAGAGCCTCTCAATTGATGACTTCAGATCAGTTTTGCTGAGTATCAATTCTACTAGTAAGCTGAATATTGATTTCTTTTTTTGCCTTTTTTTTTTTTCCTCAATAGGAGCAAAGGATGATGCTCTTCAGGGCTACAGTGAATTAGGTGGGAAATGTGGAAAAAAACCCTGGGATAGGAAGAAATGGGTCCAAAGGCAGGACAGTGCTCCTTGCTGTGCTGGAGCTTCATTATGCTGATGCCAGGCAGCTGCCACCAGTGCAGGACAGCCGACATGGGAGGACTGGACACACAGACTTTGAGGGAGCAGGGCAAGACTGAGTTTGGGGTCCAAAAGAAAAAAGCAAAAAAATACAGGTACAGTGAAAAAATGAAGAAAAATTCAAATTTTTTCCCCCCAATCCTCCCTGCTGATGTTGATCATAAATAACAGCACAAGCTCAATCTAGTGGTACATCTCTTTCTGATCCCAGATAAACTCTTTTTAGGTTGAACTGATGGGTGCCTACAGTCCTTTGAAATTTTTATACAAAGCAAGTTTCAAAAGTCCAGAAAGAAAACATCATAAAAAATACTTTTGCTTTTTGAAAACACAAGCTGCAAAGCTCCTCACAGCAAATATGGAGCAGCAAAGGGAAATAATAAAAGCAGACATAAAGCTGGTAGACAAGAATACACTTGCCAAATATTTTGGAGCACTTGGCTGGGGACAAGTTGATGGTTAAGCACTCAAATGAACTGGCTGCATTTTCAAAATGTGAAAATTCAGCTTGTGATATTGATTTCCAGGCAAGCCTGGTTCACTCCATTCCCTAGGGCTTAGCTGCCTTTGAAGGTCTTTAAGAGCCTGTTCAGAAAACATTTGCTTACTTCAGTGCAGTTTTAACCATGGGTTGTTTCTTTTCTCTGAGAGCAAATCAGCAATACACTGACTCCAAAGAGCTGCTCCAGCCTTTCCCATTTTGCCTGCAATATTGCTTTCCTGGGCACATTTTAACAACCACACATCAGGACACAGAAGTGGCATCCTCCTACCAACATGGAGAAAACTTCCAATTTTCCTATAGAAAGCTCTGAACTTATTGAAAAAATAGGATCAATTTAGCTCACATCTCCCCTCAACGCCAAGCTCTGAGGTCTCTCTTTGCACTGAGGTACATCCAAAAGAGGCAAGAGCCTGGAAGCAGCTGAAACAAGCAGAAGAGTTGGGGAAGCAGCTGAAAGGTCCTGACAGGCTCAGAGATGGATCTGGAATGCCCACATGGCTCTTCTGATGGGGTGTCAATAGAACTGTGACACCGAGCAGCAGGATGGCAGCTGGAGGCCAGCTCTATGGCTAGGGCTCAAGGAGCAGTGCTCAAAATAAGACGGAAAATGCAACATCCTTCAGCTACCTGAAGTTACCAAGGAAGCAAAAAACCACCAGAACTGGGCTTGATAAATAGCTGGTAAAATCCCATCACCTGTGCCCTCACTGGAGTCAACGTCTGCTTCAGGTCACAGCAGGACTCCTCTACCTCTTCCCAGCCCATCCAGCCTCCAACCCCAAGGTCCTGCCCCAGCAGGCATGGTGCCATGTTGTGAGTTGCTCATTCCTCAGCCCATCTGTGATTTCCATCTGCCTCTGAGACATCTACCCTAATTCAGACACTACTTGGTCATACCATGAGCCCAGACCATCAACACAAGGTGGGGGAACCAACGAGAGAAAAAATCCCATTTCACCTCCTTGTTTTGAATCTTCAGTGGGATATTTCACTACTCACAGAGTAATTCTGGTACCCCTGGAGGTCTCTAGTCTGCCCCACCATGCAACACATCCTGTGCTCAGGAATTTTAAACATCACCTGGGTGGAGTTGCCCCAGATGCTCTGGACAAGCCTCCACCATCTGATGACATCCATGGTAAAAAATCTTTTCCTACATCTAACTGGAATTTCCCATCTTGGAGGTTGTACTTGTTGCACCTAGTCCTGTCTCCACAAACCTCTGAGGAGGGCTGAGCTCCTTGTTCTTTACACCCTCCCATTAGGTGCTTGTAGAGAGCAAAAAGGGCTTTTTTGAGTCATCTCCCCTCCAGGCTGAACAAAGCCTTCCCAGCTTCTACTGGTGCACTCTGTGCTTCAGCCCCACAGCACCTGAGCAGTCTCTGAGTGAATCAATGTTTGGGAGCACATTCATATCCATGGAGCCCAAAAATGGTGTTTTCCCTCTGGCGGTACTTAGGCACAGATGTACAGCCAGGATGAAGGACTCACTGCCCGGGGAGGTACAGCTGAGCTGCAGTAACCAGCTGTGTGCTCCTTCTCCCCTCACAGTGGGAAGTGAAACCAGACAAATAAATCCTGAAGCCAACAAACAGCAAGCAATGGAGAGTAACTAAACTAGAGGGCAGTTTCCCCGGGAAAAAAGAAAACCCTGGAAAAATGCCTTAGAAACCCTGCTCCCAGTGCCATGAGCAAAAGGCTAATTGACATGCTCTCTATGCTAATTGTTACTAGAAAGTTCTCAGTTCTCTGTGTTATCATAGGTTGATTTTTGGTGCAAGAATTTTAATATTCTTAATCCTTGGACCTTTCCCTCAGACCACACCTTAATTATACACAGCAGGGTGTATAATTACCTCTGTCTGACCCTAGACTCAGCATTTGGCCTTTTGCCCCTGTTACTGCCTTGATCCACTTTGCTCCAATACAGTGGGCACCTTATTGTTTGTTATTTTTGTATTATTAAAATTACTTTTCAGACAATGGATTGAAGCTGTCTCTCTCTCCATTTAAGTCTCCATGGGGCCAGAGTCCTGAGGAAACTCAAAGGGGTCTGATCCTCTGGCTCAGACTCCAGGAATTTTCAAACTAAACCACAGTAACACAGCCACTTGTAGTCACAAGCCAGAAACTGCAACATTTTTTTTGTCCTAAACCAAACACAGCACCAGACCTCTTCAACAAGGACCAATCGGGGCAAATCTTCCCCCAAAAGCCTTTTTTTTTCTTTTCTGCAACCTTTGATTTTTTAGGTATTGAAGTAAATTATTTTTCTGTCTCTACTCTGTATTATATGTTTGAGTGATGAATGTTGAATTTCACATCAAGAGATGGGGATTATGTGCCAGGTAACTGAAAAAATAAAATTAGATAAAAGATTTCCTCTGCTCTGAAACGAAGGCTTTGGAGGGAGTAACCTGTGGCTACAGAGACTTCACTCACTAAAATTCAGAGCAGCTGCAGCATCTCTTTAAAGCTGGTTCAGGCTTTCAGTGAAAGTTCACATGGCACACTGGGAATGTCAGGACTGTACTGTGTGGACACAATGAAAGTTGATGGTGGTGCTCTCCAGAACCTAATGCATCTTCATTTGCAGCACAAATGATACAGGGACATCATTATTTAATAATGATCAATATTAAATATTAATACATATTTTATTAAACAAATTTTTATATTAAATATAAATAAATATTTTTAAAGAGCATTATTAGCACCAAGTGATTGTTTGGAGATATCAGTTGTTTAAATACAGCAAGTGTGGCAGGGTGATTGTTTGTTCATTTCAGGAGAAAGAAGGGTGAGACCACTGTGTTATGCATCATGTAATTACAGCAGCAGGGCTTGGCTTTTTTCTGATGATAAAAAGCTCCACAGTAACTCCAAAATGTGCTCAGCTGTTGTGTTTTTTTTAATTTATTACTGGCATCAGCACAATCTTTCTTAATGACTAAAAAAAAAAAAAAGTGAGAGTATTTCACAAAATTCACTTATTCTTTTATGTGTGACCATTAATATATCTGAACACTGACTTCTTTTCTTTTTTCTTTTCATTATTTTATGTATAAGCATCTCTGAACATGCTGAATGGAGGCATTGAGAACACTAGGGGAGCTCCTGGTTTGAAAGTTATACCAAGCCAACAGAAGTCTTAATCTTATTCTTGAAAATGTTTCAAAAACAGAAGATAATATTCATTCTAAGAATAAAATTCATATGATCTTGCCATGCTCAGACATATGACTCAGGTCCTTGATTCTGAGAGCATATATAAGGATCAGTCCCAGGCTGAACCCAGGATTTATTGCATGTACAAAGCAGGAAAAATAGGTGCTTTTTATCTCATTTCACTGTTATTTTCTTTGGCTGTTTGCACAGGCCACTGTGGGGTGGTTATTAACAATTCAGTTTCTTTGCTGAAGGCATTCCACCCAGCCCTGATCTCCTCCAAAGCTACTATAAATGGATTTAATTAAGACCCTGATACTGAGCTCTGTGCAGTGAGCCGAAGATTTTAGTGGACAGAAGTTTTACAAAGTTTAAGAGTGGCACACTGGCTCCCAGAGCAAGGCTGGCTTAAACAAGTGGAGCTATTCTCAAGCTGTTTCCATCCCCTTGCTCCCTATTCCACACTGGTCCAGTGATGGTGTGAACTGCTCTTTGTCAGGAGGTAATGCTTGCAGTGTGAGCTCTGCTTTACATCAGCCAGGAGGAGTTTGGCTTTTTGGGGTTTTGTCTGAGCACCCTGTGTAATCTACAGAACTCTTCTTTTGGTTTTGTTTTCTTTGTTGGTGGTGGTGGTGGTGGTGGGGTTTTTTTTGTCTGGGATTCCTTCAGTCCACTTCTTGTTTTAGTTTTCCTAGTTTCCAAAGAAAAAAGAACCAGATGCTGCTTATTTTCCTCCTGTAATTTTAAATCTATTGGAAATGATTGATACAGGCCTAATCCATTGCTGATTTTCTATTTAAAAAACATGGATGTTCTCAGGTTGTAGAACTCTCTAAGCAGGAATAAATTTTACTCTCTTAACCCCATGCTGGGCTGTAAAAGATCCATCTCCATCTTGCCTAATGTAAAGCTATCAAGTTTCACTATATGCTTTCTTTTTTTACGACATATGTCATCATCAAGTTATATATAATTAATAAGCCCTGACCCTCAGTTAATAAGGAGTGAGAGTACACAGATTTACAGGTGGCTGGGTGTCTGCTCTAGTGGTTCTGGCTTTGGCAATGTTTCCTTCTCCAAACTGCAATTCCTGTGACACCGTCACAGCTCATAAACACCTGAGGCAAGGCTCCATGTTGACCCACGCTCTGCAACATCACCAGTGCCCCGTGCCATTGCTTCTCCCCATTAAAGTCAGTTTCTCATTATTTCATAAGTAAAACAAAAATTAAACTGCATCTGAGGCAGCAGGGAAATCAATCTTCTCCAGAGAATCACTCCAGTTAAAAAAATTCAATAACTCTTTTATCTTTTAGACACTATATATTAAAAAAAAAAAAAAGTAGCAAGAATGCTACTTAAAGAGAAGGCAGAAAAAATATATCCCAAGTAGCCAGCATCTACACTGCAGTAAAATTCTTCTTTATACAGTCAGAAGTGTTTTTAGGAAGACAGATGATGTCTAAATGTTCTTTCTTGATAATTTCTTGTGTGCTTTCAATTTTCTGCAGATAATTAATCATTGTAATAGGAGCATTTAGACTTTTAAATACACATTTTTTCACAAAAAGAAAAAAAATCAGTCAGGCTGCTAATGTGATAACTGTTCTCCAATTAATTAGATTTTCAGCGTGAGATATTCTATAAAAGTACTTCTATTCAGAGATGTGGTGTAACACCAAGCAGTCTTGTAGCTAATGTTGGGTCTTTGCAGATTGAAATGAGGCTGCCACATTTCATCTGTGGTTCTCAGGCTAAAATATTCAACTTTGTATGGAAAATCCAGTATTCAGCCCAACATTCCCACACAAATGCTGGCTATCAATGAGACTTGCTCCAGGAACACAAGTTTGACAATCCCAATCCATTTTAAAGAGTCAGGAGTGAAACAAAGACAGTATCTAACCTGATCAATGAGATAATATCATAATATTGTATTAGACATAATATCAGACCCTATTCCCTTGCTTAATTTAAAAGTTGATTCAGGAATCCCTGAGGACTCTCTTGGAGCAAGAGCTTTCAGCAAATCATGACCTGGCAACAGAACTGGGGGGGTAATCCATTTATACCCATCAAGAGAAGCAGCAGTTTGAAGGACAACTCCCATGCCCTCACAAAATAATGAATCCTGAGCTGTAACATTCTCTTTCACAGCTTCACACCCCTCAGTGCTGGAATCAAGAATTACTTGTATGAGTATTTCGCATTTTCACTGTGGTTCCCTACTCTTCCCAAGAGGGATGCAATGGATTTGGGGGAAAAGACCAATATCCACAAACACACTTGTTGTCTTAGATCCCTGAATATCCACAGTTAGTGGTGCGTGTGTAAGTCTTCCTCTACCAGCCCAGCAGTAAACATCCCAAAGGATACAGGGATGTGTTTTATTGCCGTTCTCAGAGGAAGCCGAGGCTGTCAGTGTCTGTGTCACTAAGACTGAGCAATACCAGGGGCATGAAGCAGCATTGGCTGGAGACCATTCCCAAAAGGTTGGGTGTATTACCATTTTCCCAGCTTTTGCAGCACTTACAGTTTCACTCATGGAAACTTTACAGCTACAGAGGGACCCTTATCTTTCCTGGCAAAGCCAGAACGTTTCTTAAGAGCCTGCCTAGTGCAATATGTGGGTATTTTCTCTCTTTTCACCTTGACAGCTGCACACCATCGCCCTCACTCCTGTTCCATTTATCCCACTGGGAACTCTTAGCTTAAGTAACTCTTAGATAAAAGTGGGAAATTAGTCATCATAAACACGTGGGCCCAGTGACGAACTCCAACTTTGAAACAGCAAAAGAGCTTTTGCTGCAGTGCTAACACTGTGCTGAACTCCACAACTCCTGACGAGATTGCTATTTTTTTTTTGTAGGGTAAAAAGCTTTCAATCAGCAAGTAAGAGGTTCTCCCAGAAAGAGTTCCTGTTGATAAAAGCTGGAGAATTATTTTTGTCTTTCAAGATGTCTAGGACAAAAAAATAATTCCCAGAACCTGTGTCTACTATGATTTCTGAGCAGCGTTGCATTATTATGTGCATAGTCTGATTGGTTTCAGCAAGAGAATGGAAGAGTCTGATCCTGATTGACCACTCAGCAGCAAGGGCCTGAATTCACAGATTTTCTGCTGATAAATCAAAGCCCGCAGAATTTAGAAGTTAAATTGGCTTCACACCTTTCTAACCTTGGTACTCACCACAGAAAACTGTTCTCTAGCTGGAATTGTGAGTTCTTACAGAAAGACTTTGCACTTACCATCAGAGCACTTTGGAGATACTAATTCATTCAAGCTCATAATCCTGCTGTGACTAAGAGATGTTGTGGTCCCTGTTTTACTGGTATGGAAAGAGATCTTGAACAGTCATGTTTTTTGGACACGGGAATGTGAGGAATCACTGCACGAAACAGCAGTAAAGCTAAAATTTTCTAGCACCCAGTCTGTGCCTTCAACCTTAATAAAACACATCTGCTATAAATGATGAGGTTTTGAATGGATTGCTTGAAGAAAGATTTAGGCTTTAAAGAAAGAAGATGAGGTTTGTTCTGATAACCCTCTTGCCTCTTTCACACCCTGGAGCTGCAGAACTACACCTTGATTTTGTACCCACACAATATGCAGAATTCCCAATTGCTCAGTTCTTGGCACTTCAGTGCCAAAACTGAAGACTTTCTCCTGCCAACCAGAACTGCTGTGTTATTGTTATTAATCATCTGTACAGGCCACTGGTGTGCAAGGACGTCATGTTGGAAATGCTCCCTTTTCTCCATGGCTGACCTGTTGTAGAGAACTTTCAAACACAGAGCAAATTATGAGCTGAGTCTACTGTGCTGCCAATAACAGCCACGTGTCTGTGAGGCCACTCTATCACATTCTCATGCTTACTGTAAATGGGTAATTGCAGAATTGGAGAGCAGCTTCAGAGATGAGGCTGCACTGAGGCTTCCACTTATAGCAAGGGTTCAGCCTCTTGGTTGTTTGGTAATTTTATAACAAAACTCAAGAGATTTCATGGTTCCACTGTTAGTTGGAAATTGATGCAGTGTAGGAAATGTGGAAGAGCTTTGCTCCGACAGTTGATTTTTCTTCGTTTTCCATGAGTAGAACAATAATAATCAGTCCAGAATTAAAGATGGCATGACAAAAGCCCTGCTCTGCACTGTTCTGCAGGCAGCGGGCCTGTTGGTATGGCACAGGAGAGAGAACCAGCCCTGTTATCCCCCAGAGGCAAGGTCCTGTGCTGCCCTGCTGGTGGCCAACAGCAGCAGAGCAACTTCCACACGTCCCTCCGGTGAGTTTCCCGCAGCACCGACACCCTCCTGCTCCGAGCAGAGTCATGACCTCCAAATCACTGCACAGAGGCCACTGGCTTGGGATGGCTGCTGTCTCCTGCCAGCCCAGGGCACGCTGCAATGATTCCAGAGACAAAAGGTTCGATATCCCAACCCCAGGCTCGCTTCCACTCAGCCCTTTGTCCCGTGGATGTGTCAATAAAACAAATGATCCACGCCCCAGTGAATCGGCACAAATGCACTAGGCAAAGAAGCAGCTTGAAGCTCAAAGAGCAAAATTTGCAGATAAGGACACTAATGACTCAGTCCAGTTACTCTGAAAGCAGCTCTTGTGGGTGGCAAGGAATGGATGCAGGCACTGTAGAGCCTGGCAATGATGACAAATAACCCACTATGCTTCAAGTGTTTGTACTTGATATGAATAACAGAATTTTTGCATATTTTCACATATTTTCTGGTTATTATAGAGCAAAATTTGGATGAGACCTGATGTTTATATTATTTTGTTACAGAAGTTAGCTTTGTTTTTAAAAGTTGGCTCAAGTTACATGGAGAGCAACCTGTAAAAGCAGCCTATGTGATTGGAGCTGCCATTTTTTGTGGACTCAAAAAATTACACACTGAAGTTTTACTGGACAATCACTATACACTTTATAGAGACAGCTCCTGGCCTGAGGGATTTGGAGGGCAAATAAATGCAAACAGAGCAACATAAATGAGACATCAGAAGGTCAGATGAATATGGAAAGATAAATGGAAGTTAGATGGCGTAATATGGCTAGTAGGAGGCAGCTGTATGGAAGGAAGGTAGAGCTACATCCTGGGATGTAGCAGATTTCAGTAGAAATACCAGAATTTTTAGGAGGAGCAAAAGGTGGTATTCTGGCAGACACTTTTTTCTCTTCAGCTCTGTCCCCCTAGCATATGTTCAAAATAAATGAGAGCTCCCCTTGGACATGAGAACCTTTTCCTCTGTCCCTCTGCTCATGCATCAGTATCCTGTAATGTTTGAGGGTCTGCACCAGCCCCAGCAAAGCTCTGGGATCTCAGTTTGCGTGGGATCTCTACCAAGCAAGATATCCCCAGGTGATAACACTGAACAGCCTGTCCTGTCACATCCCTTGTGTGCAGCCTGGAGCCATCCCAGGCATCTTGGATGGGTCCTCCAGTGCAACCATTTATCACCATTTATCAACTATTTATAATGTAGCTCCTCAGAGGTGGCAGCTGTGTTCTCTACATAAAGCTTGCCCAGAAAAAATCACAGAGTGAGGCATCATTTTGTGATCCTTGGCTGTAAATTTACGCTTTCCAAAGATGTTCATATCCTACTGAAGACATAAAGGAAAGACAGCTGAAAATTGCTGTCTGCTGAGTGATTGCAGTCTGAAGACTCCTCTGAGTATAAAGGAAGGAAAATATTGTTCTCTTCAAGTTTATGGATCTCACCAATCCAGGGATGAGCTTCAGGGTCAGACAATTTCATGTTTCACAGATGAGTGCCCAGAAGCCCAAGAAGAAGATGACCCTGGTGCAAAAAAAAATCTCCAAACCAACCACAACACCTATTTAGCCAGTGCCAGGCGGGCTGTGCAGGCACAGAGCACTCATGAGTTTAACTGCTGCAGTGGAGCAAGAGCTGGCTCCTGTTAAGTACTGGCAAAAACTTTCCCCTGGTATCCACTTGTCCTGCCAGAGCTCAGAGCAGAGGTTTCCATTTCCATTCCCAGGAGATGTGAGGGCGAGATGGGACACAGAGTTGGGCCAGAGCAGGGAGCTGGCACACACAGTCCCTGCCCTGCAGACAGAGATTATTTTCTTTTCCAATTTATCTGTAAAATCTGTTATCTTTTTTTTTGCAACTGCATTTTATATTAAAAATAGATGTCTCGGTAATCTTACAGTACTTGTTAGCAGAGGTTGTTAGCAGCCTGCAACATCTCATAAATAAGGTTTGGTGGAAGGGGTGGTGTCCCCAGCAGCACAAACACATGGACATATTGACATGGTCTAATCTAGCTTCTGTCCATCAGGTGGCCACCACCCACTTTGCAGCAGCCCTCTCCCATTCAGTGGGAATTTTGCTTTTTTCTTTGAAAAGAAACACAGCTGGGCTATCAGTCTGGGTGTATACATTCCATGAAGCAGCAAATGAGATATTTCAACAAAATTTAAAAATGCCCTGTGGGAAGTTTGTGCCTCAGAGGGATGGAGGAAATGCAGCCCTGGGATATGAGGCGATCCATCCTACACCACCCTTGTGACAGAGAGAGGCCCTGGGCAATTCTTTGAGGATTGATTGCAAACTCACCCCATTACAGGTGGCTGAGCAGCCTGAGTTCACCCCCTTGTACTGTGCTGGGTATGAACAGCGGGAAGAGCAGCACCAGTCTTGGGGACTTGAACTTGGGAGGAAGGTTTAAATGAGGTAAAATTAACTTTGGACTGTAGATTGGGGATGAATCTACATCCTCCCTGGCACCCTGGAAGATGTAAGAGTTCCCTTGGAGAAGCATTAGGATCCTTCTCACTTGAGTGAATTTTGACTGCTTTGGACAAAATGATGGAGAATATTTTGCAGGGAACAACCCTGTGGGTGGAAGGGATGATCTCATAGGTCTTTTCCATCAGTGATTTCCAGGGTTTTTGTGCCTCTGACATAAAACCCCGAAATAGCAACATTAGTCTAGGTCAAGATAACACTAAAAGCATGTGTTTAATTTTACATCTGGAGAGGAGTAGATGTGCCACACAGCAGCTGTATGAGTCATTCCCAGACACTGTATACCACCCCCAGAGTGAGCCCTGGGATGAGGGCTTCTTTGAGCTGATGGAAAACCAGAGCACGCAACACTATGATCACAGGTATAAATGCCAGCATAGATTCTGCACAACCATCAGAGAAACTCCATGACAAAATGAGGGCTTAGCAAAGCCTTCAGGCTGCCCTGTTCTCCCTCCACAACTGTTTCTCCACAACAGCTTTGGGAAGGCTGGGGCCTGTAGTGAGGCCTGAGCCCCAACCTCATAGACCTAGCAGACCACCAGGCCAGCTCCTACATCCAACATCAGAAGCTTAGAAAAGTTACAAACACGCTCACTAAGTCATGGGAGAAGTGCACACACATAACCTCACCTGTGTCAGCTTAATTACCTCTCCTCTCAGGCTAAGCTCATTTCCCAGCAGCTGCCCAGATTAAGGACACCCAAAGCCCCTCCAAGAGCAGGGCTGAGGAGAGGTGTCTTGTTGAACCACAGCACCCTGACTATACAATAAATCACTTACTTTGCAGCACGTTATTTACCCACCAAATAGGCAACAGTTCAGGTAGAGTTTCAAGTTCCCATCTTGAAGCCAGGGCAGTAATACTTGTTTTTGCCACCGAAACTTAATGAGGACAAAAGCACTCCAGAAAGTGGGGCTGTCACCAGAGACAATCTGTGAATTGAGCATCGCAGGTCATTAACTAATCCCCTCCAAATGCACAAATAACTCTTGTTATGGTGAAAGAGCCACAGACACATCAAGGGAAAACCAGACCCCTCAGGGATCAGCAACCACTGTCTTACTGCAGTCTTGTGGCTCATACAAAAGGCAAAGATGAGAGGAGGTTGAGACAGATCAGACAAAGTCAGTCTTTGAGTGTAGCACGGAGAAAGCCAGAGAAGCTCACTGAATTTTCTTAGATGTCGCACAAATGCTGCCCTGAACGTATACAAAGGAGAAAAATGTTTATTGGAATCATTAATCTACATAGAACATGATAAAAATGCACTTTTACCATCTGGCTTCAGTTGGTGTGTTTATTAGCAGGGGATTTGAGGCAGCGCCAGCACTGCCCACTCCTGTGATTCCTGGTCCTTTTCCAAACACCCTGGCTCCCAGAGCGAGCCTTCCAGCAAAGCTTTCTAAGCAGGGTGGGGGAAAGTGGGATGGCATGCACCTTTCTTTTTTCAAGCTCTTGATCCCCTCTGAAAAAAAAAGAAAATTCAAGCACAGAAATCTAAGTTCCATAACCTAGAAATTTAATTTGAATTATAAAAATTTAGATTTTTTAACTTTTTTTTAGATCTTGTAGTTTTGAAGGCACGAGTTCTGAATATTGATGATTGCCATAAAAGAACACAATGAGTCCCAGGTAAAACATTCTCTTCTGTTTTTCTGGTTTGTTTTTTTTTTTCTTTTCTTGATAGGAAGGAGTCCTACCAGCAAAATCTTTCTCAGTGGCACAAAGAATTCTTTTCCCTTATGAGATTCTGATGGAGTTGGCTTCCTATTTTAGAACACCAGTGCATACTAATTTAGAGTATGAACAAACTAAGGAGTAAAATGTACTAAGAGTTGACTGTGCAAAAAAAAAAAAAAAAAATAGGCTGTTTTGCACACATTTCTATTTCTATGGATAGGATGCAATTGATACAGCTGGTTTTAGAATGAAATCAATAGACATCTCCTGGTAGAACCCAAGACACTCCAAGCTTTTGGGCTAGTTCCTAGGCTTAACAGGGCTCATAGTTGTGTTCTAGTTCCAGTCCATCCTTTATCATTCCATCTAAACATGATCCCACCTCCCACAGACAGAGGTGGACTCGCCACCGTGGAGAGACAGGCTCATTTTCCTATCAGCTCTTTTGAATTTCAACAGCCCACATACACAACATTGGATTTCCACCTAATGGTGATTCACTGTTTGGCTTGTTTGCAACCCCAGAGGCTCAGTACTAAAGCTCTCTGTTCCCTAAAGTGGGAGAAGCCAGCACCCCCAGCACCCCTGGCAGATGACGGGGCACCCAAGGAGACCCAACACGGAGCCATCAGCTTTGCCCCGGGCTGTCAATCCCGACATGCGGCTCCTGCCTCTGAGTCATCCCTGTGCTGTGCACACAACAGCACAGGCTGATGCCAATTTATATAACTGCAAACCCATCAGGTTTAGTCACCCTCTCCTCCTGGCATAACCCCCACACAACACAAACCCTGCTGCGTGCTCCAGAAAATCAACATGGCTTGGGAAATCAGTGCTGGGGTGCAGCTCACCCCATCCAAGGCACAAGGGCAGCACACAGAATTATTTTCCCTGGGGATGAGAGGGTTAAGTTGAGAAACTGCCTCCAAATGCATTCCCCGGATTGTTTTGAGGATTGCGAGGAAAACAAGTATTCCTCAGAATTCTCTCACTGTTTTCTGCATGACCTCTGCTAGAGATCTTAATCTGGTTTTTAATAGGTTCAGCAAAGAAATCTCATCTCAGGGGGCCAAGGCCAAGTTGGAGCTGGAGTTAAAACCTACCTCAGATGAACTGGCAGAGGGCTCTCTGGAGATTCTCCTCCCTTTGAAAACACTGCTGCCTTTTCACTAATGAAATACATCCAACCCCAGAGACCTAAGCTTATGAGCTACCATTCAGGTGAAGGTCTGCCAGATGTGTCATTGTAATTCTGTAAGGGCAAGAGTCAGCAGCGCCAAATACAGAGTGATGGAGACTCCAGGACTTCTCTTGTGCCTGTCTCCACCATGAACTCCAAGGCTGGGGAATTGAACTGAAAGCTCAGGCTTGGCAAGACAAAATTTGTGTTGCACAGAACAGCATATCTGAATTTCTGTTTCTAAAAAGGGCAGAAAATAATTTTCTTCCAAGATTACTAACACTTTCTCTACTGAAAGCACATTTCAAGCTTCTGGTTTAATGCAAATCTGCTCAGCTCCACAGGGAATGGGACTGCTACACTGGCTGGCACCAGTGTCTTCTGTCTTGGAGAAACCAAGTTTGGGTCATTAAATTTTGGCTAACTAAATTGTCCTTGTCCTAGAGAAAAGCAGGATAATACCTGTGACAGACAAAGCAAGTCTTGCACATAGTCTGGGACAAGTGTAGTCACCAGATACAATTCTAGATAGTATGATCAGATTTCCAATGCTGTCTCTCTGCCTGCAGTTCCTGTGTAGTCTTAAGAGGACACCAATTAAACAGTTCCCTAGTCACTGCACTTGGACCAGAGGCACTCTTTCATTTTACAGTCTGGGCACCAAGGCATAAAGAAACATAGACTTGCTGTATCCCCCACAGGATTTCAGAGTGTAAATCCTATGGATTTGCGATGTTGCTTCCAGCTCAAATCTTCAATTCCATGAGATTTTTTCTCACTGTGTCCAAATGAATTCATGGTGGGCCATTATCAGCTTACTAAGTCAACCAAAAACTAGGCCTGAAATGAAATGGCAGAACTGCCTCAGAAAGTGAAGTTAAATGAGTAAGAAGCATCCACAATGGAAGACTCTGTATAAATAGATACTGTGATACATTGCTTTCTGGAGGGTGTCAATCCTTCCCAAAGGACAGGACAGAGTTAGGAGATGAGGGGTTACACTGTTGCATGCCTGAGTTTGAGGCAGTCTAGAGCTCTCCACAAAGCCAGGGTGAGATTGCCTCTGCAAATAGGCCGGGAACTTGGCATGGGAACAGCTCCAGGGATGAGCAGAGGACATCACCTCCCTGCTGAAAAGCAAAGCAGCCTCCATCTCCCTGCCACAGCCAAACACACGTCCTAGATTCGATGCACGCTGCAATCTTCAAACTCTCATTTGTACAACTGTTTCCCAAAGTAGAGACACCATGAGGCATCCTGGAGAGCAGGACCCTGGTGTGATTTCCATCGTGGGATGAGAGGCACCCACCACAGGGCTCATCCAGCACAGCTCACAGACTGACTCACAGAGGCTACATGGGGCAAGGCATGATGGAGCATCGCTGTTCTGGAGTGTCAGAGCTCCATGCAGGAGCTGGCAGCAGCACACAGGGAATACTCTCTGCACCCTTAGGAGCTGTACTTTTGTCTGCATTTCTCAGGGCAGCTAAGAGAAGCCAAAAACCCCTGAAGGTTCCCATGAGAGAAGAGATGCCAAAGCAAACCTCATCTGGGAAAGTTGTGGAGTTTGCTTAGGTAACAACCTGATCCCAAGGTAAGGCAGAAAGAAATGCCATGCTTGCATGACTCATTAGTTTATTATGAGCAAGCTGGATCTTCCACTGAAAACCAGACAGCTGACAAAGGTCTACAGGCAGCCAGATACCACAGACCTGAAGTCCAAGGTCAGCCACACCACACAGATCACAGGGAGTTAGGAGGCTCCGGTGCCCTCAGTGGAGATGTGAACATCCAGTTTGGACTCCTACAGATTCTAAGGTTATCCCCAACCTCAGCATTCCAGCCCTCATAGGGAGTGAGGGTTGCCAATAAAAATTACTGCAAACCAAGTGAAAGAAGGTAAAAACAACAGGGGAAGCCAAGGGAAAACGCTGAGTTTCCTGGAGGCTTTCCATCCCTGCCTGCTTGTCCTGGTGGACTCCAAGTCCTCTGATCAAACACAGGGGCAGACAAGTGGGAAATGAAATGCCTCTTGCCTGAAAACACATTTCAGAGCACTGTAACACCAACCACAATGCAGGCACACCCAGCCTCTTCTTTCTCTCTTGCAGTGGTTGGCCAAGGGGCTCCAAGCTCACCCCAACACCACACCAGCAATGGCCAGGAGTGCTGCACTTCTGCTTCATGTGAAAAGCAACCCCTGAGGCCATCCAACAGCTGAACAGCCACCAGCCAAAGTGGTCTGTTCCATCGTTTGGTCTTGGTCATCCTTAAATCCCACCCTGCCCCAGCCATTGCACAGGCCTTCACAACACAGCCTCCTGTTTCTTCCCAGCATGGTTGCTTAGCTGCACCAGAACCCATGACCCTCTCCTGGCTGTTTGCTATCAACACACTCTATTAAGAGCTTTCTCATCAGGAAATTGCTTTCCTATCTGCATTAAAATTAGTTTTGGGGGTGGGCAGACTTCTCATGGCATCAGCATTAGGCAGGATTCATATGTTTGCTTTCCAGATTTGACTAAGCATCAAAATAGTTTGCTTTAGGAGTCTCTAGAACACCCAGTACCAGCCAAGTAACAAAATTCTGATTTATTAAGGAATCATCTAATGCTTGGTCCTTTACTACACAACACATACATGATATATATGCCCTGCATATATATCTCCTAGTGTGGAAGTGAATGGTCCTAAATTCCCACCATACTGACTTCTTCAAGTGTAGTAGGATTATCTCCATAATACACCCTCCTGCTTTCCCCCAGTCAGCTCCACACCAGGATTCTGAGACTCCCTCCCCAAGAACTTCTTTCTCACTCTACCCTTTCCACACACTGTCTCAACATAACTTGGAGCATTTATCCTAGACGCCCTGCCCTTCTTATATTGACAAATAGGGCTCTTTGCACAGCTCCATCCTCATTTCCTCTCTGTCCCTTAGGGAAATATGGGCAGCAATGTTTTAATTTGCATGAGACCATGAGTGTAAAGTAAAACTGATAAGAAGGCAAATTATGCTGCAATGCATCAACAACTGCCATCATCTCATAGCTGTCAGATTCCTGACAAATTTGGTGGCCTTTTACAATGGGGTTACAGCATTGTTGGAAAAGGGAAGAGCAAAAGACATCATCTACCTGGATTTGCACAAAGAATTTGACACTGTCCTGCACAACCTTGGCAGGCTTGCTGATGACACCAAGCTCTGTGGTGTGTTCAACACACCAGAGGGAAGGGACCTTCCAGAGGGTCAGACTTGAGAGCTGGGCCTGTGTGGACCTCATGAAGCTCCACAAGGCCAGATACAAGGTCCTGCAGCAGGGTCAGGGCAATCCCAAGCACCAGCACAGACTGGATGGAGAATGGATCAAGAGCAGCTCTGTGGAGAAGGACTTGGGAGTTTTGGTTAATGAGCAGCTCAACATGGCCCATCACTGAGCTCTCACAGCTCAGAAAGCCAAACATGTCCCGAGCTGCACCAAAAGCAGGTCAAGGGAGGTGATTCTGCCCCTCTACTCTGCTCTCTTGAGACCCCACCTGAGTACTTCCCAGCATGGGAAGGACATGGACTATCTGCCCAGTGCAAAAAATACTTTTTTAGCTGGTTTACCTTCTTTTCTTTCTTACTTCCAGCTGGATACTTTCAGATGGATTAAAATCACTGTATATTAATCCAACCCCCTGCTAATTTCAACATACCCCTCACCGTGCCATCTCCTTTCGCTTTGTGGCTGAAGACCTAGCTCATGAAGTCTCTTCACATAAGAAGCTGCTCCACCCTTTCAGTCATTTTAGTTGCTTTTCTCTAGATCTTCTCTACCTCTGTCCTGAACTGCACATGCATTGTCCTGGCACAGGTCCACCTACAGCAGTAATACATCAGCACACACTTTGTTCTCAGCACCCTCCCTGACCACACACAGGGGGTTTGCTTCGAATGCCACTGCACAGTGAACACATGATCCCAAACAGCTGCCAACCATGACTCCAAGATCTCTGCCACAAGATACAGCTCCCAGTTCTGGAGTTTAGCATCATGAAGGCATGGTTTAATTTTCCCTTGATGGATTACCGTACATTTATCTACGCTGGAGCTCGTATGCCCCATTTTTGACACTCAGTCATTTTTATGAGGTCTGTCTGGAGTTCCTCACCATCCCTGTGGCATCAGACTACCCAAAGGAGCTTGGCTTCATAAGAAAATCCAATTTTCTCTTTACACTTCACCTGGCAGTTTTACAGCCTTCCCCATTCTCTTCATTTGAACAAGATTTCTATTTCTCAGAGGCCAGTCATCTCCTGTGATACGCTGCTTAATTTTCCTACTGATTCTGCTGGCGATTTAGGGGACAACTGGTTTTTTTAGCTTGTAAGACACTGTTATTAACAGCCTCCAGACTCCATGCAGATGTCTTCCATTTTTGAGCTGCACCCTCACATTAACCTTATTCTTCTCTTGAAACTAAATATCCACACACAGGTACCTCGTCTTGTTTTCTGCTGTGATGTTAAAACCAATTGTACTGTACTTGCTACCAGTGAGCTCTGCCACTAATTCCTCCTAGTCCTGGCACCACTTCAGACTAAATCTAAAATAGCATCTTTTCTTGCAGGATTTAGGATTAATTGTTCTAGGAAGCAACTATGTACTTACTCCATTGAAAACTTTCTTGCTACATCTCATCCTGATGGGGCATTGACCCATTCTATGTATGGACATTTGAAATCTCCTTCTATTAATACCTGTCCTAAATTTTCAGCTTCTTTAATCTTACTTAATATTTCCTGGAGGGGAAGGAGGGGATGTTCCTGTAGTACAATCCTACTACTACATTTATTATTAGAGTAGGAATTTCCACCCACAAGAATTCCACAGCACTTCTCTTTTCCCATGACACTTCTACGCTGCTGCATTTTGTATTATCCTTCACTTGCACTGTCACTCCTCCTCCTATACATCCTACCCCAGTGCTTCTATAAATCTGGTATCTTGGCAACACCCCATCCCTCTAATTACTTGCTCTCCTCCAGGTCCCCAGGGTACCTGTCCTGGGTTTGGCTGGGGGAGAGTTAATTTTCTTCACTGTGGATGGTATGGGGTTGTATTTCAGATTTGTGCTGACCACAGTGGTGATAATATAGAGAGTTTTTTTCATTGCTGATCAGGGCTTACACAGAGCCAAGGCCTTTTCTGCTTTTTACACTGCTGCATTGGCAAGAAAATTGTGGGTGAATGGGAAGTTGGGAGGAGACACAGCCAGGACAGCAATATTCCAGACCATAAGGCATCATGTTCAGTACATAAAGCTGGGGGGAAGAAGCAGGAAAAAGAGAGGGCATTAGGAGTGACGGTGGTTGTCTTCCCAAGTAGCCATCAGGTGTTATGGGGCCCTGCTCTCCTGTCTACTCCTGAACTCCTGTCTACCCCTGGGAAGTAGTGAATTAATTCCTTATTTTGGTTTGCTTGCATGGGCAATTTTTGCTTTCCCTATTAAGCTGCCTTTATCTCAACCCATGACTTTTCCAGCTTTTGCCCTTCCAATTCTGTCCCTGATCCCACTGGTGTGGGAGTGAGCCAGGGCCTGAGTGGTCCTTGGTTCCTGGCTGGAGTTAACCCATATCACTGCCACACCACGGTTGTCAGTTGTCCCCAAGCCCTTTGCTTCCCCTGTTTTTTCAGGCTTCCATCACTGGGTGAGAGCACTGGTGTGTTTTGTCTTCACCCCAGCACCTCAAAGCGTGCACATCACTCAACTGCTCTTGCAGACATTACTTCATCTCGTTAGCAACCACTGTAGTTAGATACAGAACTGAAGTCCCAAGGTTTAGATCTGGATTCACATTTAGACACAACAAAAGAGCTCCACTGCCTAATTCAAAGCCAGTCTGGATTCATATTCAAACCTCCCTAAAGGTCAGGCAAATTTTAAACCATTACTGCTACCAAATCCACTTATCTACGAAAAAAGATGATTTAGAGCAGATGTATTATTCTACATTTTCTGGACTTCTACAGCTATCAAATGCAGTATAAGGCATCTGTTAGGTCTGTACTTAATTTTTATCAATTCTTCATCACTTCCATGTTTTTTTGAAAGGTAAAAACGGGCCTGATACCATTAAAATTAGCTACAGGACATGTAGTAAGACACATCCAGCTACAGCTTGAAGAAACTACATAGAATACACAGAACAGCTGAACTGTAAGTGGATCCACTTCATCTGTAAACTTCTAAGTTTATAGAGCTGTAAAATATGGCATATTTATATACCTGTGTGCTGAGTGGGATGGTAGGGGAAACTTATCAACTGTCTCCCAATTTCAACCCATAAGCACAGCTTCAAGTCCCTCCTTGAAGGTCTTGTCTTTGCAATCAAAGTAAGCAGTGTTAAGTGGGCAGCAGGACTGGAAGTTACTGTGGCAACAGAGACCAAACCAGAGACTGCAGGTAGTAGTTTGCTCACCCATGACAATTTTCTGCAGCATCTTCCTGGTGCCCAAGTTCCTCCTTAGAGGAATGAAACCTCTCTGGCAGGCACCCTTCTTCATTAGAAAAAACAAACAGAGAAAAAAACCCAAACAAAATGAGAAAAAAAAAAACCCAAACAAAACCAAAATTAGCATTAACCATTCAGAAAATCCAGTAGGCCTAAAAGTGAATGAGTTATAGCATCCCAATTTTTCCCAAGATGCTCTCCCAAAAGGCACATAATGATGGTTAATGTAAAATGAAAACCTGACTGAAGGGAAATCATCCAGAGGTCTGAGCATCGTTGACAGACCCTTTAAGAGAACTGCAGTAACACAGGAGCTACAAGACTCATATCATCCAAACTGTCAGCACCTCTCCTCCTCACAATATTTTTGTCACCCACCATATAATCCATTTGGACTTAAACCCTCATGATACAAGACTTGCTTGTTTCTCTCCTAACAGAGTCCTTGGATATCAGAAGAGTAAATTCTTCTAATTCAGCTCCAACAAGTACCTCTACAAAGCACGCATGAGTAGGTAAAAAAACACCCTATCAAACCATGAAGAAATCTCAGTGTTTCGTGAAGTGCACCTGCAACTAAAATGTCTACTGCAATCCAAACGAGACAAGGAGAGAGGCTCAGATAAAGAATCCTGGAGTGCTCCAGGGAGAAAAACAACAACCTGACTACGTAAGTCGCCAGCAAGTGACAGACCTCAACAGACAAGTCATTAACGTCCCCAGTGACTGTCTCTGCCTATTAGTATAAGCTGCATTAAGGGGAGCAGAGCTGTAGGGAAGTCGCAGAGATTAACTAAAAATAGTCAAAGAGCCAGGGAGGCACACTCCTGCTCTAAACTCGTTATGAAACTTAAAATAAAACCGCCCCCAATGACTGGGTGACCCATGTGTGAAGCAGTTCAGCAGCTCCCTGTTACTAGAGAGGATGAGCTCTGGTAAACACACTGTAACTTTCACGTGCCATGGGGTTCAGGGCTGGAGGGGGCCAGCTGGGGGAAAGACTCTTGTCTCATCCAGCCCAACATATACAAAGGAAAATCTGTTTATTTAGAGAATCATTCATTGGTTTCAGTGGGGAGGGAGGTTAAAGCATTATTTGTGATTCTCTAAAACCACTTGCTTTTAATTCACTGCCTAATCCTCAGGAGGCATGTAAACCAGACATTTTTTACATCGAAATAAAAGAAGCCATTCAATTACATTCAGGCTGTGTTGAAAACAAATTGGAATGGCACGAATGAGCAAAGACTGCCAAATAAAGGAAATCTCTTCCAAGTGCAAGGCTACCAGTTAAACACAGCCCAGAGAGCAGCTAAAGCCCACTCTTACAGGTGCCTCTCCTTGTTCTCCATGTGCCAAGCACCTGAAAAATACACCACTGTTGTACATGTATGTGTGGATTACAAGGTGTCCAATGAGTATAAACGCATTGTATTTGCAGTAAGACAGGGGGATCACATCCAAGCCCAACACAGTGATCACCTAACAGCATCTGCTGGATTAAAATTCATCAGATCAAATATAAAGCATGAGATAATTAAATATATGTACAAAATGATAGTACTCTATGATATTACTGGGCATTTATACAGATAACAAGACTAAGCAGAGTTACAGACAATGATTAAACATCTTTTGAATGTATTTTAAAGGTCACATTCAGGGTTTATGCCAGGCTTTGAAGCATAAGAAATCAAAAAGGGCCAGCAATAAGGTGTGATGGGGAGAGATCACACCCTGCACAACTGTCTCAGGTGATGGACACTGCCAGCAACAAGGGAAGAGGAGAGAAAATGCAGTGGCAATGGAATTAATATATCAATAGCAACAAAAATCATTAGGAAATTACATGCATGGTCAGATCCTCACATTCCCCCCATTGCTCGTGCATCCACATATAACTTTCTTCCTATTACAACTACAAACAAAACTTCATACTTTATCACCTCTTTAAACCTCTTTGATCTGTGTTTAAAGGGGGATATTTGGGAGGATGGCACGAGGGAGAAGATTTCTCTTGCCTCAGACTACAGCTACCGCTCCTCTGAAAGCCCAGACTGCTGCCTCCACTGCTGCAGTCAGAACGTGTCACCACAAGCCAGGGGCCACATGCTGGCCTTCTGCATGGGAATGACAGCTTTGCCCATTCCTTCTGTTTGGTCTTTATCACCCTGGGTAGGATACGCATGGGTCTCGTCAAGAAGCGCTTGACAATGCAGGGTATCTTATCAACAGGCAGAGCTCAGCATGGAGAAAGGGCTGGTAGGAAAACAAGAACAGGAATTGGGAATAAGTTCCCAGATTCTTCATTCCTCCCTGTGGCCCTGCATGTGGCACTGCATGCTGGGGAGGGATGGCTCTCTTTAGTCACCCTGGAAAACAAGAAACCTGGACTCACAAAAAAGGGTTTGGGTGTCCCAAAACTTGAACCTTCCCTGCAATGGGTTTGACACTGCACATTTCATTTACTCCATCTGCCAACACAGCACTATAATGGCTTCCAGCCAAACTCAGCTCTCCCTTACACCATGGTAAAACTTAAAAGAATAAACTCCATTAAAGTCAATAAGCCACAGTGAGATCAGATGCCTGTGTTTCAGAAATGGGCCAGTTATGCCTGTGCAACCCAGAGTAGAACTGTCCCTCCCTTGCACCAGCAACTTTGGTGGTGCACACATCCCAGTGCTCCTCAGTGTTTCCCAGCCAACTCTAAATTCAACAACCCCATTATTATCTCCTTGGTCATTTCAACCCAATCAGAAAAGCAGCCACACTTCAGCACAGGGAACAGCTGAGACCCTAATGTGTGCCCCGAAAACTGAGCACAGACATTTATGCTCATAAAATCCTTTCCAAATCAAATGGGAGATTAAAATTCCCTGGGAACCCATTCAGACCTGGAACTTTTAAAGTGTAAGGGCAAACCCTCTTAGCTGGTATTTCTGTATTGCTGACAAAAAGGACTTTCCATCAGGATTTACAGATAGTTATATTAATTTGAATTATTCCCTCAACTTAAAACTTCTGTGCTGGCATTTTTGTCTGCATGTCACAAAAATAGGAAAAGATTACACAGACAAATTGTATTCTTAATATGTGGTTTCCAAAACATGTTAAATCCCTAAAACTGAGCTCAAATTACATAGGCAAGGATGAGGTTTTGAGATAAACATAGCCACATGCTCTAAGCAACACCAGGAAAGAAAATACAATGATGTCATGGTCCCAGCTCTGGTTCCTACATTCCCTCTCATCTCCTCCTCCATCTCTGCCCTGAATTAGCCCACCCTCCAGTTATCATGGTAGGAAACTATGGGCAGCAGACAGCCCTCAGTCATGCGAGGAGTCCTTTTTCCACTGTGAACTTTTGCGCTTTTATCTTTAGCTCTCACAAGCCTCAGGTTGACCCTCAAGCATGGTTTCTTCCCTGGGAAGGTTTTGGGGTAGCCCTGCGAGGTCCCAAGTGCTGCTGACCTCTGGAAGGGAAGGACTAACCCTCACACTGTGCAAGTTTGGGAGGTGGTTGGCAAAGCCTGGGTGTGCTGAGTGAACAAAACATCACTGATTGGGAAGTAAAAGCTCTCAAGCTCTTACAGCATCTCAAAGTCCTTCATGCTTCCTTGTAGGTTGGATTGGGCTTGGAGCAACCTGGTCTAGTGGAAAGTGTCCCTGCCCACAGCAGGGTGTTAGGCTGATGATCTTTAAGGTCCTTTCCCACCCAAACCATTCAGTGATTCTGTGTTAGCTGAGGGTGGCACAAACCACAGTGGTCAGAGACCCACAACACTGTGTTCACACATGCAGCAAGAGCTGGAGCAGCCATGCAGGAACAGCTGGTCTTTGCCACCTCCTTAGGACAGGAGATCATCCCTGTAACACTGCTGTATTCCTGTTGCTGTTTCTGCAGTCACTCCATGGAGTCACCCACAAAAGGACAGAGGTGGAGGGCACCTCTCTGTCTTTCAGACTCAAACCCACCTAAAAACCATAAGGGAGAGGGTACAACAGGGAAAAGCAGATCTTTGAACACCCAGGCTGAAAGAATAGAGCAGTGCACTAGCTGAGGACAAGGCCAAACTCCAACTCCTGCAGTTACATGGTAAAGAGGAACCCTGACCAAATTCATTGATCATGGCTTCAGTTTTAGGTTATTTCCCTCTTTTGATTCCCTACAGAGATCTTCCTTTCTATCTGGAAATTTTGTCTCAGTGCAAGAGAGAGATGGCAATTTGTGCAAGAATTTTGGGACATACAAAACCTCAGAAGTCTTGGTCAGAATGGATTCCATGCACCCAGGCGTCCATAAAAAAAAAACCAAACCACAACATTGTACAATTTCATCCAGCACATGAAACCCCAGCTTCAGACAAGTGTAGTAAATCCATCATATCCCAGGTGCAGTGGATATTCTTGACACAGCAGACAGCATGTGCACACATGTGCCAAATTGAAATAGCAGTGCTTTAACTTGTTATATTTGGTGTGTTCCAGGGAGAGAGCAGAGGAGTTCTGAGCTGTAGTCATCTCTTTTCATTTACTAGGTTGAAAAGTGAATTTTTATTTCTATCATTGCTTCCCCTTTTACAGAACATGTCATTCTAGGATCATTAAAAATATGGAGATAGTCTATGTCACAGCTTCTTAATTCATACTCAGTAGACTGGATTTTTTTGAATAAAGATTTTCTAGTGAAAACCATGTGAATCCACCTAATTTCTCTTCTTTCCCAGCCAGCTACTGAAACCACCAAAAAAAAAAGCAAAGACAATTTACCTGCTTTTTTCCAAAGCAATCAATTTAATCTGCTTTAAAGAAAAGATTAATTAAACTGAGCCTAGAGCCAGATCCAGATGAACCAGATCTGACTTCTCAGCACAGGCACCTGAGCAAAGTTGTCCTGGGGTCAGGTGTCACAGCTGCTCCCAGCGCCGTGGCCAGTGCACAAAGCCTTCACTCCGAGAAGGTAATTCAGATAATTCAATCCCCACTGCTGCCAGCCAGGTTGGAAATCAAAACCTTGGAAAGCCAGCACACTTGTGGCTGCCTGCAGTGAGGCCATGGCCCTTCCAGGCACTGCTGTCTGCTCCAGGGGATCCACATGGCAAAGCAGGGCTGAGTGCTGGCCCCTGACCCACAGCAGCTCAGCACGGTTGTGAGGGGAAGAAATACAAAGTATGCCAAGAGACAAGCATTGAGGGAGTTACCCCTTGTTCCCATCCTCCTCCCACACTGCTCACTAACTTCAGGAGACTCAGTAGCAGGCTGGATTCTGCTGCTGGAGCAACCTCCACTCCCATCATCTCTGCAAGAACAGTTTGTGTCTTCAAGTCTGTCTCATTAAATGTTACAGAAGCTTCAGCAGATTCACTCCACCAACTGCGTCCTCTTTAAACTTTGCCATTGCAAATTCCCCAGGATACCCACTCTGACCTTGTATGGCGCAAGTTCCCCAGAGTCAAAACAGATTTTCCTACTCAGACTGGGGAGCAGAAGGTGTGGAAAGTGCTCACCAGTTACTGCTGAATCTGGAAAACAACTTAATTTCTTTGTTTCAGCTGCTACTGCTTAAAGACAGACATATCTGAGCTATTGCTTCTTCCCGGCCCCACATTGCAGCAATCAAACCTCCCCCGTGGGGTGGCAACTTTGGGCTATGGAGAGAAGGAGCCTTAGATCCACAATCACAACCTCTGCTACAGGGTTCAGATGCTGTACAATGGCAAAACTCCTCCTCTACTCTTTCAGAATTATTATTTTATCTTGTTCAAAGAGCAGGCTGGGCAGTAAAGTGACAAGTTTTCCCTCGGCTGGGGGGAAGAGTGCATCCTTGCAGTGTTTCGCAGACAGAGGAGGTCTCCCAGCTGTGCCCCATGCCAGCTGGACACTGGCCAGCCCTGCACTGGAAACCATCTAACAACACACTCAGAGCTTGCACAGCCCTGGAAATGAGGATGCTGATCAGTGCTTCTCACCTTTCTGTAATCCAAGAATGGTCAAGCTTCTTTCTATTTTCTTCTAATTATTTTCTTTTTTCTCTTCTTCCTCTTTTGCCTTTTTTCCCTCTTTCTCCCCCTTTTTAAGTTTGGGGGTTTTTTTAATTATTTTGTCTTCACCTTTTTCAGGTCACAAAACCATTTTATGCAGTGGTTTTCCTTTAAAACCACCTACAAAGCATTTAAAACTCAGCCCATCCAGCTATGACTCATACTTACCCCTCTCCTACCCCCCCTCCAATTTTATTTGGCTGGATTTGGGGGATTTGAGGTTTGGGTTTCCAATTCTTGTGTGTTCTCACCCTCTGACCCCCAACCCCACACAGCATAACACTTGTGCAACGAGGCTTTATGAGGAAAAGGACAATAATAACACAACCTCAAAGCCAACAGGGTGCCAGGTGACCAAAACCAGCTATTGCTCCTGTGCTTGACCATTGCTTTTCTCACTACATGGGCAGGAAGATTTTGCCAGCTGGAGGAGGGTTCAGAAAAAATGGGGCTGAGGCATGCCCAGCTATGGAGCTGGAGTTTCCATTTCCCACCCACCTACACTGCCACCAACAACCCATATTTCCCTAAAGAACCACCCATCCAAAGTCATATAGGGCCAGCTGAGTCTCTGATCTTGCTGATTTTACCATCTGAAGGCAGAAAACAGGTTCTTCCATCGCCTACTTACACAGAAGCATTAAAAATTCCTGGATTTTGTGTAAGGACCCAGAAGTAATTCCAAGCAGAGCAGCAGCACTGATGTGCAATTGCAGGATTCAAACCACCTTTCAGTGTAAATACCAGCTGAGATAAAGAGTGGGCAAGTGCTTTAAAAGCTTATAATCAGTATCCATACAGAAAAAAAAAAAAATCACAAGTGCAAAGAGTAATGATGACAGCTCTTTTCAAGCAAAGGTAGTTAATGTTTAATTACTCTGGATGCTGCTTTTGCAGAACAGTGGATCACACGTGTTTCAGGTTACAAACCCAATAAGAAATTCTCACAACAGAGCCTGTGGTACAAGTGGGGATGTGTTTTACTATCTTTTTGCAGGAGCTCCTTTCTAAACTACCAATATTAAAAGAATGTCTTATTTGTGCCAAAACCAGGGGAAACAGTGCCACTGCCACCTCAGAAGGCTGACAAAGCTTGTCTTCAGTTTCCAAAGATAATTTAAAATCTGGCAAATGGAGCCACAAGTGGAGAGAATAGAATTAATTCCAAGCAAAATAATTTTGACTTTTGATTACATTATTTAACAGAAGATCTTACGTGCAGTAAAGGGACTGGACCCAACCAAGAAAGAAGAAGCTGCTCTACCCAACCCATCCCTGAGACCCCATTCTGCATAAGCTAGACTATCACAACAAATGGCAGTGAATTGCTAAATTTGGGAAACATATCCAACACCTGTAGGGGCAGTGAATTCCACCCAGCCTCTTCATTGCCTCTAAAGGAACCAGTAATTTCTGGGGAACAGCAGTGCTTCTCACAATCTCTGCAGATCCTGCAATGCACAAGGTGAAGGGATAATGAGTCCTTTCTTTTATTCCCTCAAGACTGAAAGACGGCCAAGTTTTATACCGTCCACACAAAGCACAGCCTCAGAGGAGAACAAACCCAAATTACATGCAAGAAATTGGTTTTGTTCAAGGCCCAAATTATTGTCTTGGTTTATTCTTTCTGCTACAGTCCTCTTTCCAGAAAAACTACAGCTATCCAAAATAAAAAACAACTCAATTCCTTTGCCTGTGATGGAGAAAGTTACTCTTCTGAGCACTCAGAGCTTATTTTAAAGGTTTGCTTGAATAAATAGGAACCTATTAATATATTGAGTTTTCTTACTGCGTTTTAAAGGGCATTTCATGAAGGCTGGTGTTCCCTTATTGCAGTTTTTATGGAATGGAGAAAAATATTTATGGTGCACCAACGGTGTGCTGAGTTCAATAGCTTTTTCCCTCTTACTCTGCCAAGATTCCCTTGTGAGGATGTTTCACAAAGTAGCTTAGCAGGGCTCTAACTGGTGCTGGTTGTGGTGGTGCTGGCTGGGTGCAGGACACCAAGGCCAGGACCTCCCCAGCTGCAGCTGCTTCTGCGCCATCCAGGGGGTGACTCCCATTGGCATTGGTGTCCCAGCAGGGCTGAGGTCTGACCCACAGCTCCCACCACACTCAGCTGCAGTGGATAGAGAGGTCTCCTTCCAAAAACCAAGGGCTTTTTTGGCTGCTGTGATGAGCTCTAGGTGGGATTAGCAAGCCTGGTCCCTTGCATTAGAAATGTGCTAAAATACAGAGGACAGCCACTCAGGAGAACCCTTCCTGGTCACCTGTCAGCAGTCCATACCTAGTAAAAAAAGACATTAAGCGCCTAATATTTTGGCTCCTGCTGAAATCCCTTTGACTTCACACCTCTAATAAGACTTTAGAAGTGAAGCTTTAATAAATGTTATAGTGAACTATGAATTTCCCTAAATCACTAAGGAATATTCACTTCATGAAAATCTTTACAAGTGTGAAGTGCAGTCACTGCAAGCTTTGTTAGCAGAAGTGTTGTGAAGAAATATAAAGATGGGTTAATAAAATCTGAATGGAATATCCAGATATTGGGATCCTAATTCATGAAGATGCCAATGGTTTTCTAACACATTTTTGAAAACCCACATGGTTTCTTGAGTCCAGCTGCTCTCTGACCCACAGCCCAGCTGAGCATCCTTTTCCCTTAGGGCTTAGAGCAGCCACAGGTTGAACAGTGAGACCTACAGCTAATCACCTTCCCTGCAAGTTTATGAGACATTTGATGGGACATCCATCATCTATCCCAGTTCATCAAAGTGGAAAAAGACAGAGTGTTTTACCTTCCAACTATGTAACTTTGCATAATAAAACTGTTTAGACTTGGAGATTTTTCTGATGAATGCCAAATGCTCTACAGCAGCAGCCTTCACCAGCAGCTCTAAATCACACGGCTTAAATGAAAGCTTGCTTGCCAATTTATGCATGAACTTTACTTTTTTTCCAAAATCAGAGAAAAATCCTGAATGCACTGTGCCTACAAAAAGGCTTTTTAAAACAGTATACTGCTGCAGTGACTGGAAACAAAACTCTATTCCCCTTGCATCTCACAGGTACAATTTTTTTCCCCCCAAGAAGACATGGATATGAAGACATTCCTACAATTGCTTTCATTGGTTTTTTGAAGGTGTTTCTAAAAGCTTTATCACTTCAGTAGCCACTCACTGTGCTGGCTTTAGCTACTGAAATGATTTTCAAGAGGCACAAACACTGTGAGACATTAAAAAATATAATTAGCAGATAACACATGGCTAATGCTACAGATGTGTCTTCAAGGCACGATCATATTGTCTTATCACTTGAGGGCTCTCCAGGGCAGCACAAATCCTTATCCTGCTCTGCAAATCCTACTCTGTTGGTAGCATGATGCTAAAAGGGCTGCTGTTTTCTGACTCACACTTATAACATGGACTGCACAGGAGGGGGAAACTGCCTCACAACTTTCTTACAGGTGTCTCCCTAATGTCCATCCACCGATGAACCTATATATAAAACCCATCACTGGCTGGTGCTGAGTGCCCAGAGAAATTTCTGGAAGATCTTTCTGCCTTGCTGAGGTTCCCAACACACTAAGAGAGAAGAAGGGTTACAGAAAACAAAATGCATTTCAGTAGGGTTAACTCTCTTGTCCCATTTCTAGTGTTTTTGTGGTGGGGCTGTCCACCTCTTTTTGGAGTGGTATTTTTAGGAAAGGGATCAGATTTTGGCTTTGTGTTCCCCACAAAGCATCATCTGCCAAGCATGAGCATTGCAGCTCAGTTCTCAACATATTTGGATACACAAGGGGAGATTCTTACCACATTACCATTACAAAAACAACACCTTGCACAGTACATTCTGAACACATCACACAGCAAGCTTTAATGAGTTAGATCTCAAAGTGAGTTACAAAGTAGGTCGGGAACTGTTTGACAGATGGGGAAACCAGGACAGTGAGGTGCTGTAACTTCTCCAAGGTCACAAAAATCGCCAGTGCCACAGTCAGAAACAAACCCCAAAGTCTCCCAAACTGTTATCTAGTGCTTTTCAACCCAATACATGTCTCCACCATTAATCCACATCATCCCTAAAGCTCATGACTTTAAAAGGTCTGACTCCTGAGTGAGTAGCAGCATGGGAGCACCAGTTCTGAAGACATCAGCAGTGGAGGACCAGCAACAGCAGGGACACTGGGTCAAAGAAAGTGACTGGCAAAGTCAAAAGAGAACCTGTACTTTTACCATTACTTTCATGTGAGCTCTAATACACATGCACAGCCATGAAGGCTCTCTGCAATTGTTTTCACCCAAATCCTGCCCATGTGAAGCAAAGGCTACTCCAGCTCAAGGACAATCCAGCCCTGCTGGGACACAAGTATTTCAGACTGGTGACCCACTTGGGCTGAACCACTGAGCACAGCCCTCTCCCTGTCTTCAGAGGTATTTGGAGGACTCTCACTCCTCTGCATGACCCTGCTTCTCCCTGTCAGGACTGCATGTGTGATGTGTAGAGAGGTAAAGGGGTCATAAGCATCTCAAAATTGGATGAATGCTATCTCATTGATATCAAAGGCCAACTCTCACTACTTTTATTGGGAGCAGAGCTAGGCCACAAAAGATAAATCCTGACCTATATAATTTTTGATGCTTGCCTGCACTTGTCACGAGCAGAGACAGGGAGTGCCAGGAAATGGAATTTCTATTGCATTTCACAGCTCAGAAACAGACACAGGAACTGCAATACAATCTACCATAAATACTGATTCTGCCTACTGGGAAGGACAGAGTGGACTATGGAGACCTACATCCAACTAGCCAGCGGGCTACTCAAAAAATCAGAATTTTCTTCTGGACTCTCAGGAGAGAGCACATATTTTCCTAGTTGCACTCTCAGCAGATTCCTCATCTAGTGCATATCCAGTATTGCTTCTGCCACGAAAATCTTCGCATCAGAATGTATCTGGCTATATTAAAGGCTTATAAGAAGACCATCAGCCTTACAGATGCAGTAAGTGATGTGTTAACATCACTTATTTTGACTATTTGTTGGACAGTATTATGTAGAGGCTTCAGGAAGATCTGGAATTGTATTCCACATCCCTCCATGATCAATGGGGAGGCAAATATAAAGCCAAAGACTCTTTTTCTCCCAATCTTCCACTTCTGATATATTTCCAGACACATGAACAATACATTAAAAAGCCCAACAGTGACAGAAGGCCAATTTTTTTGCCTGAAATATGCTTTTTGTAATAAATTGTATTAATCTAGATATTAAATGATGTAGGTATTAGGTTGTCCAGTGTTCAAACTCTGCTGTCATTTATTTCAGAAGAGAAAAAAATGGACATAATACCTTGCTGACACTCTTTAATTTGTCCTTATAGACCATGATGCTCACAAATATTCAGCAAGAGCCACAGCAGAAACAGATGCCAGCAGATGGTATTATCCTGAACAAAATCAATTAAGGACATTTACAATATGTCAAAAGTGCAGCTACAAAAGCAAAGTGTAGACCTGTACATCTGTTTCTTAATGAAGCCATGAGTATTTGACAGTTAGCCAACAAACCACAATCTAAACACTCCAACAACACCAATAATAGATAAGGAAATACCAGACATATTCAGATTCTTCAACAGTCACCACAAAATACAAGATGTTGAGCAGAAACTGAATAACCAGATAGTGGAAGTCCATATGTCATGCATTACTGTAGCAATATAAAAAAAATATAAGCAATATCACAGATTTTGTAAGGACTTGATTTGCTCAAAATTTATAGTCAGGAGTCACATGGTAATGATAAGTTAAGAAATACGACTCTCTTCCATAACACAGGCCTCTGGTGTATTTAAAAGGCTTCTTGGAACCCTGTCACCTTGACTGAAATAAAAAGAATAGCACTCAAATTCCCTAAAAGTTGTTATGACACCTCTGTTGAGAACGCAGTGACAATACAAGAGGCATGATGAGATACACAGCCAGGATCTCAATGGCATCCTGTAGATTATACAAAACACAAATGGACTGAGCAAATTCAGGAGTTATTTGTGCAGGGAACAGAAAGCTCTGGGTTCCCCATGAAAAAGACAAGAGATGAAAACATTACATAAGGGGGAAAACAATTATCTCTTCTGTGCCAGAGCTTCATTCAAAGTACTGAGGACTCATTTAATGAAGAAAAGGGTAAGACCAGTGAACCCCTGCTGCTGAAGATGGCACTTAGTGCCCACTGTGACAGCTGTTATCAGTGTTTGCTGCAGATCTCCACCACTACAAACAGGGATGGGATTGTCCCATTCACAGTCTGCTGCAACAGCTCTGGTATTAAAAGAGGTGATAGTATCAACTCCGTGTACAGTGGCTGTTATTTAGCTCCTAGGGAACTCATACCAAGTTTCTCCTACGTTATCTGCCAAATGAATAAAATATTCAGAAATATTTACATTAAGTGTTAATAAGGGCTGAGGGATGGGTTTCTTTAAGGACCCTGGAAAAATGCAGCCTTAGCAGTGAAAAACATACTTACACTGTACATCAGAGCAATGCATCATTCATTTTTACTGGCCCAGACGACAGTCTCATTAGACCAGAGATGGATTAAAGACAAATGATCTGGTGAATAAAGTCACTATGGGCCATGTAGCACTTCATCCAAGTAGTACCACTGAAAACAGATGACTGGGAAGGGACTGTAAGGATGAAAACCATAAGGCTTTAAAACGGCATTCCTGAGGGGGACAAAAAAAAAAATAGCACTGCATGTTTACATTTAATCTGCGTCATAAATTGATTTTTGTCATGTTACCTGTCAAACCACTGAACAAACTGAGTAATTGCTTAAGCAGCACTGATAGAGAAGTGACAGATTATTCAAGCATTGTGATTCTTTGTTCTCATATATCTCATTAAGAAATGATGATTGGTTCCATTTACAGCTCTTAAGTTGAATTCAGTAACCACTGGCACATGAACTCAACCTGGCATCTACTAATTTTTTATTGTTCTCAAGCAGAAATTGTTCCTGGCAAAGTCACTCTTGCAGACCATTTCAGTGTAGTGGCTGATGATTTTTTAACGATGCAGCACAGAAGGGAAAAAAAACCCTGCAACTGACTTCTCCACTGATTTATAGCATCTATGGAATGAAAAGAAACAAAACTTCTTGTATTCTGTACTTCTCCCCTTCCCCCACCTCCTTTTTAGAGAACTATTTTTAACCTGTCTCGTTTCATTAAATAAATTCACTGCACATCCCTGCAAACAACTGAGCTGCCAGAAGATGGGATGGCAGAAGATGGGAACTGTCCTGTGGGATGTGTTCAGCCCCTTCCTCTTCTGTTGTGGATTTGCAACCCGTTCCTTCACAGCCTTATAACTTTATAATGATGTTTGAAACCTGAGCGTAAGGAGCGTAAAATGCTGCTGCTCCAGCCTGCTGCTGAGTAGTAGGGGCTTCTCTTGACTCACACAGGAAAACCTGTGGAAATCAAAGGCAGAATTTTACAGCAACAGTGAGATGCTACAAATTATTTAAGAGAAAATAAGAGAGAACCAGTTCTGGTATTGTGTGCTACCCTCTGACTTCAGGAAGATCTACTGTGACCACAAAACCAACACACAAGGAGACTTCTAAGTACACTTTTTACATATTCTACAGGCACCCTCCAAAGCTAAAACTGCAGGTTTTAGACAAGAGATGGAAAGCAGGGATTTGCTGTAGCAGAGGTAAGGTGGAGATGGAGGAAAGGAGGAGAGGGAAGGAACATTGTGCTTTTAACTTCTGATTTGTCTGGGTTCATCCCCGTTAGCTAATTGAGCACAGGGGCACTCCACAGTTTCTGCCTTGCCCTAAATGTAACCCAAATATGAAGAGAAATTCAAACTACAGAATAAATTAACAACATGCACTATGATCTTAAACAGCTTTTGCCAAGTAGCACAAGTCATTGTCTATGCATTCATTAATGATGAATTATTAAGACAAATAACGTGCTGTTTGGCAAAAAAATAGTGCTATTTTATAGCTGTATATCTCTATATACCACTATATAAAGAGTATTTTAATATGTGAGTATACATTTATATACATTTTATATATATAATATTTATATATATATACACACATGCATAAACACTTTATCTACCTATATGTATATAGGGGGCTCCTCCACCTTCCTCACAACCACATGGCAATGCAAGACAAAGATGTCACAACACCACATAATCTCCAGGGCAAACACTGGCACTGAAGCTGCCAGTCATTTTAGTGCTCATTGAAAATGATGGAAGTGCACTGGTGCAGTACAAGCTGTCCTGTCCAAAAGACCCATGTCCAGGAATTTTTCCAGCTCATGAACAACGAGGGGGACTTAAAAATCTCTAGAATCAATTAAGCTGAATCCCATTGCTGTGTTTTGCCCCAGACCTCTCCTTTCATCTTGCCCCCAGTGCCACTCCCCTCACCTGCAGAACCAGCCTGTTTTCAGCTTTAGTGCCTGTTATGTTCCCTTCCCACAGTGGCAAAAGGGCACACATTTGCTTTCTGGGCACAAATCATCTCAGCTGTTATTCAGGAATCTTTGAATCACTTTCATTGCTTTCCATTTAAAATACAAGATTCATCAGAGGCACTCATTCAAAGCGCTGCAAGACTTTTTTATTTCAGGGTCTCTCTCTTAAGAGCATAAATGTATGTCTATGACATAAATTACATGGCTATGGACAGGAAAATTAGCCAGTAAAATTACTCCAGATACACCTTAACATTCCCCAGAGCAGAAGTCTCCCTGCAGCCTGCAGTACCACTATGCCCTGTGTCCATGTGCTTTTGAGAACAATTTTTTTCAGCTCATTTCTTGGTACATTCTCCCCTGACATCTAAATATATAGCCTCCTTCTTCCTAAAAGGTATAAGTCAAACCTGTGACAGGAGACATTTCCCTTCCTTCTAAATTATTCTTCTTGTGCTCCAGGGCCTGGGTCATTAGGCCAAAAGGAGTCCCACTGTTTTTCTGCTCCATTAATGTTCTTATCTAAGCATCTCCTCATTGTGCTTCAAGCAACTTGACTAACAAGCTGTGTGTTGTTTTCACCCCTCTTCTCTCCCTAGAAAAGAGGGGTTTGTGCTGTTTCATGGTGCTTTTTTTACATTTGAGAGTGTTTTATTTTGAGAGGGAGAGATTGTTTGCTTTGCAATATTCAGGTTGCTATGTAATTATGCTAGAGAAGGTGTCTCAAAACACCATGGCTTGCACCCAGAGAAGGAGGTGGTGTTTTTGTGATGCTCATCATCAGCCCATGGAAAAGCTTAACAGTGTCATATTTTCCCCTCAAAAAAAGTTGAACAAATTAATTACACCCCTGGGGCAAGAAATCCCATTAAAGCAGAGGTGTGAGGCTGATGCTGACCCCAGAGCTTTAGATAGTCCTTAAGATATCTCAGGCTGCAGCTACAAAATGTCCCAAAGTAAAAGACAAAGCCTTTGAATTTGTACAGGTGTTATTCAAGAAAACAGCACAGAGAGCACAAATCAAGTTTAATGAGCTCACAGTGTCTTGTGCCACTGACAGCACACACCAAACACTTCGCTATGCCTGAAATTTCCAAAACACCTCAGATTTCATGGCTGGGCACATCTTGCTGAGTTACTTACACTGAGAGGCAGGAGAAGACAAGAGTGAGCAGTGGGAAGAAATCTCCAAGCCAACTCAAAGTACCAGGGAAGGATTATCCAGGGATACTCCAGCAATCTCTCTCAACTATGGCTGAATTTGATTAGCAACCTGTGCCTTCCCCAGAGGAATTTTCCACGTGGCAGCAAACCCTCTAAGTGCTCTCCTCTCCCTTCAGCTCTCTTTTGTGTTGTTTGGATTTTCTATGTAATTTTAGGTTTTTTCACAGTTTTTCATCCAATAGTTTCCATCATTTCTGCCCTTGCCCATCACAGTGGGGCAGTAGGGTCACAGCTGGTGAGTTTGTATGGAAAACATGCCTGGTTGAAGCTTGGTCCTTTGAATTATTTAAGCTGGGCTGGGAGGATGCGATCCTGCTGGGAGCAATCCCACATCTCCTCAAGAACTGCCTGGACTGTTCCAGCTCTTTATAGCTCTGGGCAGACCTGGATTCCTCTGAGCAGCTGAAACAACACAGCAATAAAGCGCCCACGCTGTTACCAACAGCACAGAGACAGTGCTTTGCATCCTCAAACCTTAACTAGTAAAAACCATTTATGTGTGATGACCCTTGGTGAATCACATACAAATAAACAGATTTTGAGGACATTGGTGCTGACACAGTGCCCATTGCTAACAGAAGCAGGACAGTCCCCTGCATCAGGCTGGAGTTAAGATTCAGGCTCAGCTCTGGGTTTACAAGTGACACACTCGCTGGTCTTTAACAAAACAGTGTTAGCATTTTTGTCTTATTTATTTAGATTACAAGTTCTCCTGGGTACGAACAGTCTTTTACTCCGGTGTTTGCAGTAGTCCTTGCTCAACAGTGCCTGATCTTATCTGAGGCCAGTAAAAGCCTCAGTAAAGAAACCCAGGTATTTTAGACCCTTCACACTTTCCTTGCCAGTCTCCAATCCTCACATACACACTGGCTTCTCAGCCTTTGCAAATCTCAACATTTAAGCAGGAGTGGCTGTGCTGGTTTATTTTGTACTGCAACAGAAGCACATCCATTTCTGTGACCAGTGATGCAGCTGGTGGAGAGGGGCAGCCACATTTCCCAAGTGCCATGGGGTGTCAGGCAGGTTTTAAACACCCTGCTCACCTGAAAACAGCCAATGTCACAGGACAACTCCATGGCACTGGGGGGTTCTGTCTTTGGGGGAAGATAGATAGTGATATCCTAGAACCTTCTCTTTGGAGCTCCCAGGAAGACCTGCACACTCCACCACTGATGAGCAGGCAGATATTACTCTCCTTGCTCTCAAGTTGCTACACCAGCTCTCACCAAAACAAACAGGGAGGTTCAAGGCTCCCAGACCTCAGAAATTCCACTCATCCTGGCCTCACTTCACTTCCACCAGCCATGGATTGGACTCCTGGGTCTACTGTACTCTGGCAACTGAGCATGAGATGTAACTCCCAACTTTTGGGTGCTCAGGCTTGAAAGAACACATCTTCAAATCCTCAACCTAAATAAGTGGGATCATTAAGAGCAGAAAAATTAGAAGAATACCGCAGAAAAAAAGTGCAAAGGAAAGGGTGTAGGGGGGAGATGCCACCATTCTTCACCCTGTTGCTGCTTATGTTCATTTGCATCATTACAAGTAACTCCTTTTTGTTCTTCCTGGAAACTGTAAGAAGACTGAAGAAGACTTTGGTTTATCTCCAACTGGGGATATAAGAAAATCAAAACAAAAAATAAAAATAAAAATAGATCCCCAATAGAACTAAGCCAGCAAGTTTTCTCTCATGTGCCTCTTCTCATTTCACTCTTGAAAAAGGTATTTTAAGAACTAATCTTATGCAGTCCAGTTGTCCAAAACTGTTGATATTCTAACTGTGACCCATGATATTGCTCAGGAAAAGATCAAGCAAAATCAGTGAGCTATTGTTGCAGAGGATCCCCATTGCTGTGTTCAGCTGTTCCACACATAGATCAGATCTAAAACAGAGCTTCCCAGTAGCTTTTTCTTAGCACATCCAGTGTGTAAAAAAAATTCTTAAAAAAAAGGCTTTTTAACTCTGCCAAAAAATTCTGCTTAAGAGTATTATTTTGATTTAACCTTATACAATCTGTTTGGTGAGTAATTCTGGCATAAAACTCAATATGCAGCTTTCAACATGGAAACATCAGTGAAAGGGCCTTCAAAAGTTTATTAACAATCTGTTATTTATAGCTTTCTTTTTCAAAAGTGATTGGCAAGACATTCAGAGGAAAATTATAGGAACCGCCAAGTCAGATAATAAAAAAACATATTAGTTTTTTTGATGGAAAGATTTGATGGAAAGGTTCTAAGGAACACTATGATTGCTAGAAATGAGACATATTCTGATTTCTAAGCCAGCTATTTGTCATTCAACAACAGCCCAATCACACACATATGTTTGCAAATTATTGTTATTGTTGTTAATTATTATTTACACAGAAGCACTGAAATGCAAGGTGGTTTGAATTCCAACGAAAATGACAGATCACTGCCCCGAGGAATTTTTTATCCCTCCTTTCACTCATTACCTGTTTACTAACAGTACCTGCTTAGTTCCAGCTTGTTTTCCTGCTATGTAAAATGACTAGAAAATTAGGTCCTATTAAGTAATCATGAACATAAACTGTGAGTCACCGGTTAAGTGAATACCATTACTGGCAATAAATTCAGAATCCTATTATAAATGACTGTTATTGTCAAGCAAACCAAAACAATACTACTTTATTCAATATTAATTGTATCCTTGGATGCTTGAAAGGATTAAGTAACCCCAACTAATATTCTGCACGTAGTCAGGAGAACTGTGTGTGAAGGACAACAAAAATAATTGAGGTCAGTAACCAAGGTGGAGAGAAAAAGAGGCAAAAAGGAAGGAAATCATACACAGAGAGATATTTCAGCTCCTGTGTGAAAGCAGATGGAGGGTGAAGGAAGCAGACAGGCTGCTCCAGATGGCGGGAGCGGCGGTGAAGAAGGCTCTCACACCCACTGTGTTGTGGCTGTGATGGGAACAAGAGACTTTTGGTAAAAGGATTACTGTAGGGCTCCAAAGAGTTGGATTCACCTCCGTCCACCACCTCTCCACCCTCTGGGTTTTGTTTGTTGGGAGCTTTTGGGGTGTCAGCTACCTCTGTGGCTGCCAAAAAACACCAATGTTTTTATGCACGCTTTGCCCTACACAAAGAGAAGTTGTGGAATAGATATTTGTTGTATTGAAGTCCTGAGGACTGAGATGAAGTGTTGGTCGAGGCAAGGATCACATTTTCCTAAGGAAAAAATAGCAGGAGAAAACCCAAACTGTCTATTCCAACCCAACCCAAATATCTTACTGTCACCTTGCTGGCCAAGCCCCCTCCTTGGCTGCACAGGCATGCAGGTGAGCAGGTATCCTCTGGCAGCAGGGAGCTCAGACAGCACCAAGACGTACTTGAAAGAGAATATCCACAGAAGAAGCGACAAGGCAGGGGAAAAATGAGGCAAGGCATCAAAACTAGTTGACAAACAGGCTAACGAAGCATGAGCACATATGTGAGCTGACAATACAGCAGCTGTGTGCCTCTAGAATTATGTATTCACCTGAAAGCTTTTGATTATTGAGTATTTTGAAATCTTAATTTCAGATGATGAAAGAGAATTGGCCTTTAGGCTACACTGTTGTCCCAAACAAGCACTTTCCAAAATGCACCTGTGAACCAGAGCTGGAGAGCTGTCAAAAATCCCTTCCCACCAATGGCTGCCAATTTTTTTCCCAATCCCAATCCAGCCTTTAAATCCATTGGCAATCTTACTTTCCTTCCTTTCCCATTTCAATTCCAGATGAACCCTCAGACCTGTTATTTTCTGTAACTCTTCAAGGAAGACAAACAATTTACATCAAAAGATACTAACTCATTATTTTTAAGCCTTCAAGAACAAACTGGATAGAAACCTATTCCAGGCAATAGCAAACAGGATTACTTGGTTTAAAACAAAATGCATCAACTTAAAGGAGTCCTAACAGTATTTTTCTGCTTTCACTAAATAGAATACACAAACTAAAACATCTGAGTTGTTTCACACCATTAAGTTAAACATTAATATTTACACCTCTGCTTTCACTCCTCCCACAGATGCAAGAGAGGTGCTATAAGCACCTCTAAGCACAAATTATCCCTGACCCCACATGGGTTTGACAGCGAGATTCCCAGAGTTATGGATTTTAAGGTCAGAAATGACCATGAACTATCTTCCTCTGTAAACATGGACAAGAGGCACTTTACTGCTGCTCGAAGCCTGAGAGCTTTCAGAGCTCCCAGAAAATCATCCCAGAGGAGATGAGATTCACTTGCCTTCACGGTTTATTCCAGTGGTTCATCAGCTTTGCTCCTGAAAACCTGCACCTCCACTTCAACCCTTTGGGAAACTGCATTTTTTTCCCTTGAAGATTTTTTTTTAGGTGAAATGTTTCTTTATTTTAAAAAAAGGGGAAAATACTGAACTGAGGAAAATATGAAACAATCTTTCAGAGCCACTGCTGCCTCACTGAGGTGTCGTAAAAGAGAGACAGCAATTGCTGATAATGTCAGCAGAAACTTGAAAATCAGACAAACCCCTCAATCATCACAGGGGGCATGGAGCCAAGGAAAACACAAGTATCACCGTCTTTCTTTATGTCTTTAGAACTTCCAAAATCAGAAGGGAAAAACTGAGTAACTGGCATGATGCCTCAAGTTAAATGGCTGAACAGGGATGATCTGTTGTGTGAATCCAACACGAGTGCTTTTCACACTCAGCTGATGAAAAGGCAGGATCTTTGACCAGAGGCAACCAGATCTTGAGCCCTCTGGTACCTCCCAGCACCTCCCCTCTAGAGAGAGGCCCCTGCCACCACCTGTCCTTACCACCAGCACCCTCTCAGTGGTGGGAGCCAAGGCGGGCCCAAGGCACAGCCCCCACGAGGGGCAAACACAGACGAGGGCAGGAGGTGGATCAGCTCATGGAGTGCCAGTGGGAGGCTGCACAGAGGGGAAGGCACCGTGAAGGACGTGAGAGGACAGAGACGCAGCAGACAGCACGTACGGGTTTGTGACGATGTGTGTGTTTGTGTGCACGTGGGTGTGTGAGAAAGAAAAGAGATGTGAGAGGAGGACGAGGAGTGACTTCATATCACAGCATGAACGAGCACGTACTGGTGCGTGGAAGGGCCATGGAGAGTGCCAGGAGCCCATCAAATGGCGTAAGAGTATGGAAGTGACACAGACAAACCAAAAATTACCACAGAGCCCCTGAGAAAAACAGAACCACCCATATGTTTTCCCTATACTGTATTTTAGGAAAGTACTGGAAACTCATTTGAAGCGTATTTGTCTTCCCACCCAGCTCTCACCATGTTATGGCTATATCCATGCAACTCCCTCTGTTATCCTTACTAAGCTTTAAGGAATCTACCACATCATTTTTAAGGACAACACCAGTATTTTCATAGTTACTACATGCAAACCTTTCTAAATATTAGAACTTTGTCATAACTCTGATGTCAATTAGGCCTAATTACAGATATCTTACAAATGTGGGGTTGATCTAATTAGGCAGATCAAGTGATGGAACCTTCCTCTTTGACTACTGGAAACATGCTGTTTCCTATTATTTCTTGGATGTCACAATCTAAGGTTTAAAATGCTTTAGACATAATATACTTTAAATGTGGAGGAAAAGAGTGATATTTCTGTGATCACTCACCTTATCAGATTCCTGCTATTGTAAAAGTTCACATCTCTCAAGGACTGGGGCAGAAATCCCCCTCTCCAGGCAGGCCCTCAGTTCCCCTCTCAATTTGTCTTCCAAGGGGAACTGAGTACAGCTACAATAGGTGAATTTGTGGAAATTTAAAGAGAGAAGAGCCAGATCCTCTTTTTTAGTCAAGCATACCTGTCTTGACTTGAAAATTACTCTAAATTACATTAGTTGCAGATCTGGCCCGTTGCTATGATTTTATTTTACCTTTATTTTTTCCTAGTTACTTTTTCAGGATCTGTAATTTCACTGTCAATGGCTTAGCAGCAAACAGATCCAGTTCCAAGAAGGGGCACTCAATGAACCTGGGCATATGGAGTGTGGTTCACTGTCCCACAGGGACTGGCACAGCCCAAGAACAGATCAGGACCATCAGGCATGTTGTAATATAATAACATATAAACTATACCAAGAATCATGTATTACAAAATATATTGATTAGTATTACCAAAATCCTTTGTTGACACTCTGGTACCTGAGGGGTTGCAGCCCCCAAAGATGATTGCACATGCTTTCATATCTGCATAAATGCACAACAGGCTAAATACAGGTTTGTGTACATCTGAGCCAACCATTGTATTGCTGGCGCTTCTTTAGGAAAACATTATTGTCTAACAGCACAGAGCAGAGCAAACAACACAGACCTCAGCTACCAAAGGAAACAATTCTTGGGGTGGAAGAGGGCTGCTTTCTTACATCTGGACATGAGACCCAATTCAGTTTCAGCATCAATGTGGCTGAACATGATTTACAGGGACGTGTAAATAATTAATTCCAGTTCTGGAAAGGAGAGCTGGGTACTCATTAGAGGTTCCTTGAAGCCCAAATGATGTAATGATTAACTGACTTAGGATCTTTTTAATAATTCCAGCAAATTTCAATTCTCCCATGTTAAAGATCTGCTGAAGAGCTTTTATTCAGATGACAGCTCTTTTCTGAGAACAAATCATTACTAAGGTGTACACATAGATTAAACATTCACAAATCAATGCACTTGAAATAAAATATGCTTTTAAAGTTTCCTTTTCACTTTCTTCCCTGATTTGGAGGTTTAGTGCTTTTCTTTCTCTAGCCAATTTTACCACAGGCAGTTAAGACAGCTGCATGAAAAAGGGCTGTTTTTCTGTTAAAAATGCTTTTAGCACTTTGGCATCCTGAAATGGAATGGCAGAGAAATGCAAAATGCAGCTACTACAATCCAGTACATTTCATGTGACATGCCAAGTTTTTCACTCCATGCTAGAGAAAAATCTATTAGTGAGATCAAGTGTTGGCTGTCCAATATGGTTCAGCATTACAGTGCAGGAGGGATCAAAGCAGATTTTAACCCTGCTCCTAAGTAAAGCCAGAGGAAAACATTTTGGTACAAATACTTTAAAGCTATTTATACTTACATAGCTTAATTCCTATTTAAATACTTTCTTATCAATAATTGAGAATGTTTCCCATCATTTGGGCTCCCAGACCCTGTGTATCTGCTGCTCAAGTCAGTGAACAGCCCTTCACTGCCTTCAGTGGAAATGGAACAGGCACTTTAATGATTTGCACAGCAATGGCCTACATTTTTTAGAAGCTTCACATCCTGGTAAGTCACACCAGACCTGGTAGGAGCTGCAGGTGCTGCACTAGTGGGTGGCCAAGGACATAACCAAAACTCAGATTCAAATCTTCTAATTATCAGCCTGCCCTTGGAAGCTAAGGAATGAACAACCAGAAGGCAACCCACGTGTAGGCTGTTACACATATATTCTTAATTAAATACAGCTATGTCTGAAAAAGAAAACAGGTCTATTTTCTTTATATGGGCCCACATTCATAATCCAATTATTTTAGTTTTCTAAAACTTTCTAGATTGACTGTTAAGTCGAAAAACTTCACAGCTTCCACTCCCATTAGAAAGGACTTACCAAACTGTGAGGCTCAGACAATGATTTATAGTTTGAGACACTGATTGGCCATATAGAATGAATTTAATTTGCAACAACCATGCTAATATGCATAACTATTAACTTTGACCAGCTTTACCTTCCTTGGGACCTACACCAGCTCCCGTTAACTACAGTGGGATCCGGATCAAGGCCACAGCATTAATTCTTCCTGAATTTCTCCAGCAGCACAAATTAACCCTCGCAGGTGGCTTCAATGCCACAACCACAGAGATGACAGAGAGCTGTACAGTGGGAACCCCGGTGAATTGTCTGCCGCTCCAGCAAACCTCAGAGCATTAAAACTTTCCTCCCCAACACCCCTTTGCTCAGGAAGGGAACTGCACGCCTAAGGTGACAAAGCAGAGCACGTTTCTCCCAGCATGAAATTCTCACAGCAAAATCTCAATGAATGTGACAAGAATACATCACAACACTCGGCTCTTACGCTGCATTTTGCTTCTTCAGAGACCCGGACAGACATTAATTTGATTTACTAAGTCAGTGTTTTCCTGAGGGCTGTGCTATCAAGCCCATCACGGCAGAGCTGCTGACCCACCTCCATGTTAAACCACCAGCCTGGTTCCTACTCACAGCCTGTTTATAGGAAACCAGCGAGCCCACGAACCAGAAATACTCTGTTTATAGGGAGCCCTCCCTTGGAAGCAGAAAGAAACTCAAATATTACAGTCAAAACTTGTTCAACTGTGTTTTGGAAGTGGCACGGAGCGTAGGAAAAGCACTACTCGGGATTACCAGCGCTTCGTTGTTGAGACACGCTTGAAGTTTCAATTAAAGCGGAGGGGACACAGCTACGAGGAGCACGGGCAATCCAACCCAGCTCTAATTACAATGTATACACACACAGCAGCGTGCGCTGGCTCCTTCAGCACTCCCGGCTCCCTACCTTTATAATATCCTGAGTGCGAAAATTAGTTATAACAAAAATAAAACTCTTTGCTCAGCCAAAAAGGCACCAGCCTGTACCCCGCTCCTTTGCACCATCTGTGCGTGTTTTTTCTCAGCCTTCAAAAAAAAAAAAAAAAACCTAAAAAAATCAACAACACTAACGTTTTACTAATCTTTATGCCCCGCCACTATAAATAAAACAAATAAAGCCCAACAACAGTTAAGCATCGTAGCTAAAACACATCCAATCCACTCCGATTATTTCTGCTCGTCTGTCCACGAATTGCTGCAGCCATCGGCTTTAGGGGAAGCGTGCAAGTCAGACCGCATTTATTTACAGTTGCACTATGGAGAAAAACCCTTCCCCTGTCTCCTCGTTCTGTGAATATTTTAAAACACTCAGTGCTTTTCCTTTTTATCGCTTTTTTTTTGGGGGGGGGGGGGGGGGGGGGGAAGGGTGAGGGGTGATGCTAGCCCAGCTCCTGCCCCACAATTCTATTTTCCTCCGTGTTCCCAGGTCGTCGCTCCGACTTCTTGCTCGGATGGATGCGCGGGGCACGGAGCAGCACCCGCGGGTGCGCAAATCCCCGCGCAGAGACCCGCACCCACCCGCGGGGCCCCCGCGCATCCCCGGGGGAAGGGACAGCGCCCGCGCCCGCCCCCGGCCCCGGCCCCGGCCCCGCAGCCAAATCCCGCCACCTACGTCCCCAGCGTCTCCTTGAACTCGAAGATCTTCTTGATGTCCTCCGCCTGCTTCTTCCAGGAGCCGCCGCCGTCCCCGTTCTCCCGGGCCATGGCCGCGCCGCGCAGCCCCGCGGATGCCGCGCCGCCGGCTCCGAGCCCTCGGGCGGCTTTTGCTTTCTTTTCTAACGCGGCGGCAGCGGCTGCTGCTGTTACTTCTTCTTCTTCTTCTTCTTTTTCCTCCTCCTCCGCCTCCTTCTTCTCCCCTTCCTCCTCCTCCTCCTCACACTTCCTGCCCGCCGCCGCTTTTATTTCCTCCGCGCTCCGGCGGGCTCCACGAGTGTCACTTTTCCTGGGCTATTTCCTCCCAACTTTCTCTTTCCCCCCTCCCTTCCCTCCCCTTCTCTCCCCTCCTCCGAGCCCCTCCCGCGGAGCCGCTGGCGGGGCTGCCCCGTCTCTCCGAGCTCCTGCGCCCCGCGCAGCAGCTGCGCGCACCCGCGTCCTGGGGTCACTTTGCTCCCTGACTGACCCACCCCTCCGAAAAGTCCCTCTTTTTTTTTTTTTTCTTTGTTTGTTTGTTTTCTTTTCTTTTCTTTCTTCCTTTCTTTCTTCTTTGTTTGTTTGGGGGTTTTTGTTGGTTTGGTTTGGGTGGGTTTCTTTGGAGGGAGGTCACAGTTTCTCTTCCCCCACCCCCGTGCGGGGCCCCGTGGGATGCTCAGCCTGCCGGGCGCGGTGCGGTGCGCAGCGGCCCCGCGGGCGCAGCGGCTGTGCGTGGTTGTTATGGCAATTGGGAGGAGGAGGAGGAGGAGGAAGAGGAGAAAGCGGAGGAGGAGGAGGAAGAAGGAGGAGGCAGCCCCGCCGTTGCTCTGCTGCCTGGCGCTGCCCCTCCTGACTGAATGAAGATAATTCGCATTGCACCAAAACCACGCACGTCAAACGGGAGGGGAGGGAAAGCAGCGACGGGGGAAAAAAATAAAAAAGGAAAGCTAGGAAGGAAAAAAAAAAATTAAAAAGGAAAATTAAAAAGGCACACCACAAGCGGCCGTGCTGCCTGGACGGGGCTGCGCTGGGATGCGCCGGGATGCGCCGGGATGCGCGGGGGCGGCGGTGCCCACCTGCCCCGCACACCCACACACAGTCCCGGGATGCAAAAACTCATCCCTCAGCAAGGACCACCCTCACCCAGCACAGCCCTGGAAGCACGGGCACCCCAGAGGGGTCAGGCAGCCCGGGGGTGGCACCGCCCGGGGGTCCGGCCCTGGCACCGCGCCCACCCCGCCGGCACCGCCGTCCGAGCCCGGCACGGCACCGGCCTCTCACAGTCACACACACGCGTGGCCGGGATTATTGCTAAAAGCAGCTTTTTCTCAGCGACACTGAGACCTCTAGCGTCGTCACATCGGGCACGGGCTGAGCTCTGATGCGGGCTGACAGGCAGGATTCGTCAGACATCAGAGAAAATGATAGTCTGCACTAACTGAGACGTGCTTATAGTTGAGATATTTGGGCTTCGGTTTTAGAATACAAAAGGCACTTTAAAAAGTGCAATTCTTTTGGGACACCCAAGTTAGGTTACTGAATCAGAGGCCTTGCTGTTGGCAGTACAGGCATTCTGGTGCCTCATGGGTCGCCCTGAACCTGACCAACTCCAAACCTCATCATCAAATCAGGACTGAAAATAAATCAAAATACAAGGCACTAAGTGACATTTATTTTAAAACAAATGTGGCTGTATGCACTTGACTGTTTAACATGTATTGTGTCTTTCAACAGATTCCATAAAATTCTATTTTGGAAGATGATTTTCCTGATTTCTTATAATTTATGAGCAGGATTTGCACTATGAGGCTTTCCCTGGGTCTGAGCTAAGCTGTGCCTCTCATCTCAAAGGGCCTGTGGCAGAGGTGGGCATTCGTAGGTGGTGAAAATGTAACCCTTGAGTACAAGTTGGGGTGTTTGGTCAATGCTACCCTCTGCTGGGCAGAGCCACTCGGCTTTGGGTGTGCCAGCTCCTGTGGTTTATTAGTGCACCCCTCTGATGCTTTGGTGGCTGTCCAGCCTCATGGACAGCCCAAACATCTTGGGATTTCCTATGATGGATGTTTGTGTGCTGTCGCAGCATGAACTTTGGAATGGCTTTCCTTCTGCTCCTGACTTACTTCCATCTTCTCACTACCCTCAGGATTTACAGTCTACTCCATGGGAGTGCCACCAGGAGCGCCCAGGCAGCCTCACATCCCCACTGCATACCTGGGAAAGGAAAGCTGTGACTGACCTAACAACGTGCACCTGACTACCAAATCCAAGCTGCCCTTCAAACAGCACCACTGTGACATTTTCTCTCTCTTTCACGTGTAAATCATATGGTATTAGAAATGCCATGCTCCTGCCTTTGGGAGAAGATTGAGAGAGTGTGAAGCCAGAAAGGGCAAGCGTGATGGTCTGCCCTGAACTCCAGCATGGTGGGGGCCAAAGAGCTTCATCCATCCAGAAGATGAGCATTGTAACTTTCCTTGGAGCTATGGCATCCCAAGATCATCCACCACTTTTATTTATGACACCACATTGGTCCCTATGGCATCAGGTTAAATTCTCTCTGCACAGACAGCATCATCCACTCCTCCATTTCAGCTTTCAGTGAGCAAAAATTTTACTTAAAATTGCTCAAACCCTTGGCAATGCTGCAATTTCCCAGTATCAAAATTGCGTAAAATCTAAATTCTGTTTTCCTTACTTATACTACACCTTTAGTATCACATTAATGTGTTGGGGGGTTTTTTTGTTGGTTTTTTTTTTTTTTTTTGTGATGCAATAACTCACATTTGAAGTAACTGATAATATAGAAGTCTCTGGGGCCATTACAGTTTTAATGAGAAGTGTAGGAGATGCTTCTATTAGTCAGGGACCACTGGCACAATAGACCATAAAAGCCCCTTCAAAGTCATTACAGTCTGTCATGTCGGCCTGAATTTAGGGAGTCTGTAATCTTGCTTGACTGACAGGCTCCTGCAGAGCTATTGTAGCTATTTGAAGAACAGGTATTTCTAAAGAATTAAAATCTTACGTGGAAAGTTCTCTCTGGAGTGGCTGAGAGGAGCAGGGCGTGCTGCAGCTGCAGGGATCTGCACGGCTGCATTCAGTGTTTAATTACACACAACCCGATTACAGGAAGAGTAATAGAGCAGTAAAATGAAATGCACAGAAATGCCAGCGGTAAGACTGACAATAAAACATCAACTCAAGCCCTTTTAGTGGCTGCACAGAGACCATCTCTCATTACCTGGGCATGCTCTGCAGCTCTGCCGAGGGCTGTATCAGAAAATGGCTAATGAGCAGGCGTGGCTGATGTGTGTTTGAGACAGCTTCACAAGCTGCTCATGCACCCAACCACTCCAAGCAGCAAATACCAAACCCTTACACTGCAGATGGACAAGTTCCAACTATATTTTAAGGCCTTCTCCGGAAATACTGTAAATTTAGGGGAGAAATTAAAAATTGACTTCTATATGAGATATTTTATTTCAGGATAAAGTGATAGGATTTTTGGAGTAGTATTTCAAACTGTATTTTTACTGCTTGGTATTTCCAACTGATGTTGGGGCTGGTCATGTGTGGTATGGCTTGGCCATATTCACTGCTGACTCTTAATATGGGCACTGTGCAAATCAGTTTATCATGAGCATAAATAAAGGAGTCATGTCTGTTTTTCAAGCTCTTCCACAGGCAACCTGGTTTTCCTGTGCTTAAATTCCATAATATCAGACCTCTTTCCCAGCATCTTTTCTGAGTCATACAATATCATCTTCCTTTCCAATTACAAATCAGCACTATTGATGCTTTTCTGCAAGAACATCAGAAACATGGTTGTGGCTCAGCAGCTGAGGTTCAAGCCCAGGAGATGAGCACCCACACCTCCATGGCCATGTTTAAGGATAAAACCTCAGGTTCAAGCTCTGGAGCAGCATCAGTGTAAAGCAAAGAGCACTGAAGCCTGCAGCTGTTCTCTGCTGCCCTCCCTACCACAAAGCAACCTCAGATACTGGGGTTTCTACTTATGAAAGAAAAAATTTGGGCCAATATCAGTGAGAAGGAGGATAATTGGTGTCACACACACATAGGAGCAGCCAGGTTTTTTAGTGCTGGTCTGCTCCCATAGACAGTGATAGCAACGCTGTCGTACACGAGTATAAAGCTTGGCAAGAAACTCAAAGCAAAATGACATCTTGGGTCCTTCATAGCCTCTGAGACAAACCTGAGATGAAGTAAAATCCTGGGGCAAGGCATCTTTAAATTTGGCAGCCCAGGTCTTAATTTTTTGAGATGTCAGATCTGACTAGCACAGTAATAATTCCATCCAAACTCACAGTATTTCTTGGCATTTCCAATGATGGGAATGCTGCAGCTCCAGCCTGTGCCCCATTTGGAAATTTGGAGGAAATCCTCTTGGGTATTATGCTTAGTCATGAGAAAATAAAATTATGACAAGATTTGCTTCCATAAAAGAGACACAAAATCACTTCTCTTCAATTTTTTTTAAAATGTTTATTTAAATGCTAAAATTGCTTATTAAAAAAAATGGCTCACTGCTATTTCTTTAATTGGATAGAAATTTTAAAAACTGCAGTTGGAAAGGTGCACTTTGAGGGGGAACCACCAGTTTTGGATTTTCACCACAGGTGAAACTAGTGGTTATGGTTGGGTTTTAATGTTTTCCAGATCAATTTTGACAGCACAAGTTCAGTGCAGAAAATTATAAACTTGACTCTGTGAATGTCCACAACAGAAGGCTGAACCTGCTGCTGATGCCAACAGCAGTGCTTCTTTGAGCTAATTTGAGGCTTCTCCATGATTTTATGGGACTTTGACTTGGTCTGTACATCAGGAGGATGCATGTGAAGAAAGGAACACAAATCCATGCCAAACAAAAACTTCTGCCTGTCTTAGGTACTCGGTTGTTTGTGGGTTTTTAGGGTTAAGTATAATCAATGTCCTTCCACCACCTTTAAGCACATTAAAGCCTTAGATCAGTTTAAGCTCTCTAAGATGACCTAAGGCCCTTACTCATCTTAGATAGGTAAAAACACTGTCCTAAAACATGCAAAAGCAAGGGAGAGGAGGTGAGAGATGGTTACAGCCATTGCTGCTTTTCTTGGAGGGATGAGGGAGTTTAAATTTCTGTCAGGTTTTTAACCATTTCTGTAAAGAGGAATGAACAAGAGCTGATGTATATGTGAATCCTCAACCTGCAATTAATTGCCTGAAGACCATCTGGTACTTGGTTAAGCTCCCATGTGCTTATATTACTCGTGAGGTTTACAGATGCCTGCCAACCTCTTTAAGTTGCTCCTCTTCCCTGGTTTTATTCTCACCAGAAAAAAACCTCAGAAGTTAGAGGACAATAGTTTTGACAACATGAGGCTGCATGTTTCACTTTGGAAAAATTGCTATATAAGAGAATAATAAATAGGCTAAATACATCACTTAGAGGCTGCTGTGCCATGTGTACATTGCAATAAATCTTTAAACCCAGGGTTGTAAATCATGGTCATATAAAAGTGTAGTGGGAGGAAAAAAAACCCTATTACTGCTGAAGCAGAAAAGAGAGGAGTAACAAGGGGGTGTAGATGGATTTGGGCAATGGGAGAGCTGGCAGGACACAGACAGGGAGGAGGGAATAGAGGAGAGATGGGCAGGACAGAGGGAGGAGGGGTAGGAAATGTTCCCAGGGACAAAAGTTAGAAAGAGCAAAACAACACACCCCACTCAGTTCCTGATGTTGAGCTCTGGGGTCCCAAATCTGGGTGTTTCCCTGGTGCCAAGCACCCCGTGTGAAATCACTGGATATTTCATAACCTTAGAGAGCTGCATGGCCAACACAACCCCTGCTCACACACCTCCTCTCTCAGTCCCTGGGCTGTGAGGTTGGAGGTTTGAATTGGGATCCAACAGACTGCACCCCACCAATGAGATAAGTACTGGTAAAAATCAGAACTGGATCTTTCTCTAGTTAATTTGGCAGAATTGGCTTTGCACACTTGGGTTTTGAGCGGAATATTTTTGGACTTTACATCTCCCAAATTTATATTGAAAGAATATTGGGTGATGAAGTAAGGATAGAAAAGCTTCAAAAATACAAGGTTGCCAAAGACTTCGAATTTGACACTGTAAAATCATTTAAATTGTAAAGCATCTTTAAGTTCATCAAGTCCCAGCACTCTCAAGGCCACCACTAATGTCCCCAAATGCCTTTTAAATACCTCCAGGGGCTAGTGACTCAGCCACTTCCCTGGGCAGCCTGTTCCAGTGCTTGACAACCCTTCTAGAAAGAATTTTGTTTTCTAATATCCAATCTAAACTTCCCCTAGCACAAGCTGAAGCCATTTCCTCTTGTCCTGTTCCATGTTACTTGGGGGAAGAGACATCCCCACTTGGCTACAACCTCCTGTCAGAGAGTTGTAGAGAGCAATAAGGTCTTCCCTGAGCTTCATTTTCTCCAGCTGCTCCTCAGCTGCTCCTCATCAGATTTGTGCTCCAGACCCTTCCCCAGCTCTGTTCCCTTTTCTGGACACACTCAATGTCTTTCTCGTCATGAGGAGCCCAAAACTGACCCCCGGATCTGAGGTGTAGCCTCATCAGTGCCAAGTACAGGGGAACAATCACTGCCTTGGTCCTGCTGGCCACACTATTGCTGATACAGGCCAGGATGTCATTGGCCCTCTTGGCCACCTTGGCCCACACTGATGGCCAATACAGATTTCCTTGGGTTTTGTTTATTTTTTTTCCCCCAGGATTTCTCCCCTGCTCTGAACAGTTCAGCACAGGAAATTCATCTGCACAGCAAAGGAGCTGCCCAAAAAGTTCACCTTCCTGTTCCTGCTGCCCCACACAGGGCACTCAGGATGGATCTGCCCCGGGAGACAGGAACAAGCCAGCGGGAGCGGTGCTTCAGGCACACCGAGCGCAGCGAAACGCCGAGCGCTCGGGAAGATCAGATCCCCGCTGCTGCAGATCGAGCACCCAAAATTAGCAAGGCTGTTTGATCATTTTGGCCTTAATCTCTCTGTGGCTCAGTTCCCCAGCTGGTGTACAGCAGGAGCGCTGTGCAGATAAAGGCATTAATATTGATCAGGCGCCGAGGCCTCGCACAGGCGCTCGCGAGGAAATGAATGTCGAATGCAACGTGCGGTTTGAGCAGCGTGTGTTAATGTGGCCTGGAGCAGTTTGCCAGATTAAAATAACCCCAAATGATAGGTGATCAGATAATTAGAGGATGCCTCGCATTTGATGTGCAGAAAGGCCCACATTGTGGCTGTGTGGGCTGTTAATTCTGGTGTTTCCTGGCTTCTGAGAGTTTGGCTTTACAATCTGACTGTCATCTACAAGTGGGGTTAATAGTCCATGCCCCCAGGAGGGGGAGGATTATCTGATCACCCCTCTCTCTGCACCATCTCCGTGCATGTGCCTGTTGGTCTTCTCCACCCCCAACAAATTTTGACTTTCGTACTCATTTTCGTCACAGATCAGCACAAAAGGGGGAGTCTACTGAAAATAGGAAGTCAGAGTAGAGAGAAGATATCCAGTTATTCCTCCCTGGAAAGACATGTTGCCTTGTTTGGTCATCAGGGAGCCTGGAGAGGCTACAAGTGCAGAGGAGGACTCAAATGTGTAGGATGTGGGGCTTGGCTGGTTTAGCTGCCCACTGCACTCTTCTTCTGTCCAATGGGTCATCCATCAGGGAACTTGGCTTGTGAACCTCAAAATAGTACTTAGAGGCCAGATGATACTGCCTGTGAAGCACTTGGTAGCCACAGTTATGCTGATTGGAACCATGGAAGAGCCTCTCTTTCCTCCCCAGCCTGTCCCATGCTTGCACTGGGTCCACATTTGCCCTGAGGATGCACCAGACCTCCTTAGCTTTGTGTGATTTCACTGGTAAGGCTGTAAACACACTATGAGTTTTCAGCTTCCTGAGCTTGATGTGGTTTATCTGAGCCATGTGAATGTTGCATCAACACAACTCACTTCCAGGGGTCACAGACCAGACTCATCCACCCCAAAGGAGGTGATTTATTCTGGATATCAATCACCTCCTCTTGCACCAAGGAGAAATGTCAATAGCCTCCAGCACCATCTCACCACACCAATGGAGCCAAATAATAAAAGTGGAGGAAAAAAAATTAAACTACAGAGGCAGGGGAAGAAAATATGGAAAACCATTCACTTGCCTACAAAGTAATCACTTTTTCATTTAGGCAGAACACTCAGCTATCTTTTATATTATTATTGGTAAAGTCCTCTTAGAAGCTGGAAATTGATTTTTTTTTTTTTTAATCTCCTCATTTTCTCTTTTTCCCATTTGGTGAACATTGCTATTTTTCCGGGTTTTTCACAGGACTGAAATGAACTTGGCTAATTTTGTTCTTTCCTTCCACAGACATTACGTTGGTGAATAACAACAGGAGAAGGAGCTTTGCTAATTAACTTCAGTCACCACATTAAGTCCAGGCTGACACTCACATGCAAGGAGCAGCACAGTGCCAACAGCCAGTGATGGGCACACGGGACTAGAGCCAGAACAGAGTCCTGTTGCCCAAATCAACCCAAAAGATGTGTTTTGGTTTTTGTTAATGGGCAGATTCCCATCCCAATATGTTATTTAGGGCTGCAACAGGGTTACATTGCAGGAACAACAATGAAAATGCGACAGAAATGTTCCTGGGTATATCCTGTCCCAGCCCTGAAATAGCTGAGTGAACCTTAGCAGACCATGGGAAGCTAGAGATCCTCAAATCCAGAGTGGGACCAATCAAAATCTCATTAAGAAGTTGAAAGAAAAAATGCTAATGAGTAAAGAGGATCTACATGAGAAACAGGGCCCACTGGCTTGGAAGGGAAAAGTAGAGTTTCACATAAGCACAAGCTTATTCAAATCTGAATTTCTGTTCGTTACATAAAACATGATTTTGCAATGGGTTTAGGCCATGTCATAGTGTTCCCTGGCAAAAATTCAGTGAGTGCTTCAGAAAAAGCATGGGAACTCCTTTTCTCTAGAGCAGGGACATCAGGACTGCCCTGGGCTGTGCCTGGAGCTCAGCTCTTCCTCCATGGAGGGTAAATATCTGAGCTCAAACGTGCCAGCTGCACTGACAGAGGACAACTAACACAGTGGATAATCCTGTTCACAAGACCAGGCATTACTCATGGAGTAGCTGTAAACCTGAGATGAACTTTTGGATCTAGGCTTAATCACTGCCTTGCTCTGCTCAGAGCAAACATCCCCATCAGCAAACAAGTGATGGAGCTTAGCTGAAGCTGCTCAAGGGCTCAATCTGTGCCCTCCACTTTTTGCAAGCCATACTCCATTCACACAACATAATTACCAGATGAGCTGCCAAGCAAAGAAGAGATCCAGTTTTTCAATTGTAGCCAAAAGCCTCATTCACTGCCAGATCTGAAAAGAGAAGTTGACTGTGTTTAGCAAAATCAAACATTTTTTTGGAAAGTTTTACTGGAATTCCTGACTTTCAGGATGCCATGGCCAGTGTCAGCTGGTGAGATTCTTCCAACAAATTCATGCCTGCTGAGATGTGAGCAGACTGTGAAAGGATCTCCAGAGGGTGAGTTATGCAGAGTTTGGTGGTGAGGGAAAGGTTTTTAGTAGAAAGGTGAACCTCATTTTTCAGATCTTTATAATTCAGCTGGGAAAATGTGCTTTCACCTAATTGTTGTGAAAGCTACAGCCTACAAAGGTTGTTACAAGGTGTTTAATCAAACCTGTGTCTCCCAAGTCTTGTGCCACAATGCAGGTGTCATTCTCTGATGGAACTGGAATTCACTTTGTGCTCTTTGAAAACTCATTCAATTGAATGGCATATTTTAGGCACTTTCCCTTAATTAAATTTGCACGGGCATAAAAAGTGAGGAAAGCCAGAATGCTTTATCCAACTTTGCTCCTTTCATTTAGCAATACCCACTTTTCCCCCCGATCATCAAGCTGCCAAACTGTCTCTCAAAATCAACTATGGGCTGAACAATGCCTTCACAGGCTCTTGTTTGCCTGCCTTCCCTTGTCTCCCACACATGCACGGGGCTATGGGCAGTGGCTGCTGCGAACACTCTGCTCTAAGGGCACATCAAACCCCAGCAGCTGTCACAAAGAGGCTCCTCACCTCAATTTTGTGGTAATTTCTGCTAGAATATGATGATCTCTGTCCCATTTGCCGTCAAGGCTCTTGTCTTGATTTAGCCTTGCTGCATGCTCTTTGATCAGCAACATCATCCTCATTACTGAGGGGGAAACTGTGGTGCAGAGAAGCTGGTGGCCTCATCATCCCAGTCACTGGCATGTTTTAATCTGGTTTAGTCTCACTGAGGCTCATGGGCCTTAACACAACCCTTTATGGACACCTGAACTTCAGTCCCTGTGTCATTTTGTCCGTGTCTCCATCTAAACCAAAATCCTGGAGTGAATGTTACATCTCTCCATCAGCTGTTCTTCCTTCTCATTCTATTTGAGGTTAATTAAACAGTGTTGCCCCATGTCTTTCCACGGTTCTGTGATGTGCCTGTGAGGCTCCACAGTTGGACTGGGGCCTGGCTCACCTGCAGGAGAGCTGAGTCAGATCTCCTGGAAAGTAAGCACCAAAGCAACTGTGGAAAGAACCAGGAGCCACCTCCTGCCAGATCCCTACAACCCTCAGGCTGTCATTGCTCCAAAAGCATCTCCCAGACAAAGCATTCACTCTGCTCATGAGGACACCACCTGTCTACATCCTCACACCTTCCTCTCTCCTTGTCTTCCTTCCTCTCCCAAATCCTAAATTAAGCCGTGGTTTTTGTCTTTTCTCCACACACTGCATCTCCCTGTTGATCACCATCCCACCAGACAGGAATCCAGCCACTCTCAGTTCCCATGGGTCATGTTTTGAGTGGGACTGAGCTGGTTTTTACCATGTGTTTTTACTGTGTGTTTCCAGTGCCTGTGTAGTCAGATAAGATCTAATCTGGGCTCTGCAGGCAACAGAACACCAGTGAGAGTGAAGTTTTACCTTGTGCACCACCATATTCCTCACTGAGCTTTCCATGTAAATTCAATCCCCTTAACTAAAAGCTGCCTGTCCTATGTGGCTTTTCTTTTGTCCCTGTTTAACCACATTTTAGAGCTTGCCTGCTGGAGACCAAGTTCTGTCCTGGTTCCATCTTGTTGGTAAGACTTCAAACACTTGAGCAAAAGTTTCCCTCACAAAATGGACCTTGGTGGACATTCTGTAGGAGAACTGAAGGTGAACCTCACCTGTCCAACTTCCTTAAGTACCCAGGCCCATGAGCTTCAGTGTCATTTGCAGACAAGGTTTGACTTGAATCACTTCCTTCCTCAGAAGTCAATGAGCAGGTTGAGTTTTGGATGTCAACAATCCATTGTCAGCTACTTCTGTGTTTTAAAAAATCATAGATAAAAGTGATAGTGTCCACTCAGTTTATCTCCCATGTGAGCTGTCATGCTCAAAGCCTGTTCAAGACTAATGATGGCCCAGACTTCAGACCCTTGGAAACATTATCCTGCCTCATCCAGCACCACAGGAATGTCATACAACTGGTTTTTACAGTTTAATCAGCCTTAACTAAGAATGCTGGGCCAGGGTCAAATGATAAGGAGCTGACAGAAGAGTCTGTATCTGACAGAGGTACCTGAACCCAAATAATCACAGATCTGTGGGCAGATGACTTCACTAGTGCAAGAAAAGCCTTGAAATTAGGGTGAGCTGATCCTACCCTTGTACACCTGCTTCCAGCCTTCTGCTAACTTGGGAAAACAAACATCACCAAGCATTGCAGGGACTGCCTAGAAAGATTAAGACTTGTTGGAGATTGTGCATGTAGTGTTCATGTTCGGTCTTAGTCTTGGGTGCATCTGCTGTGCAGTAAGACCATTGTTTCCTATCAGAGTGGAACAACTGGGAAATCATGCTGTGGATGAAGGCCTGGAAAAAACAAAATGCATCTAAGCCAGGCCCTGTGCTAACACCTGCGGCTGCCTCTTCCTTAAAAACTTTGAATATTAGAGTCTGTTTGACCCAGTTTATTTGACTCTTAATTTATGCACCAAATGGGAAAATGAAACTTAAAGCAGGTGGGGTTATTTTCCAAGAAGAGCTCCTTTAGTTAGTGAAAAGGCTGTTCCAGAAATGCCTGCCATTCTCCTGGAGAGGGATGCAGCTTGATGATGCCATGTCTTATTATAGCACTGTGACATGGGTCTTCTTGTACCCTGGGTTACTCTGTGTTTGTCAGGGGCTGAGCACACAGGGTGGCTGTTCAGACAAACAGTTCCAGGAACCCACTGCACCAGCAAGCCTGGAATAACCACATCTGTGATGTTTTTGAACCAAAGCAGGCTCATTTATTTTTCCTGTTACCTCCCAGAACAACAGTCCCATCTGCCCTACCATTGCTTCCCACCCCCCAGCTCTGTGCCACTTCTTCTTCCAGGAGGACCCTCTGCACTAACATACACAGTGCCTTGCTCTCCCTTAAAAATCACCACCCAGATAGAAAAAAAGTTCCTTTTTGCCAAAGAATGGTTGCCTTCAGAGTATATACTATGTGAGGGAAAAAAGGGCTGTTTTCACTTCTTTCCTATCTTTTCCTTACTCCTCTTAATATTCCTCCTTCATCTGCCTCTATGCTGTCATAAGAAAAACAATAACTTCTCCTTGTCCTCTCCCTTAAGAGAAGTCTGGATTAATTTCGAAAATCCAAGCTGATAGCTATGTGGGCATGCATGTGTATGAGCAGTGGGAATATTTTCCTGTTAGGGAGCAATTTTTATTAAAAAACCCCAAGGGGTGGCTGTGGTTTGGGGGCAGTGGGTGCATGGACTGCTGGTGCAGGGGTAGATCTTGTGGGTGTCAGTTTGGGCCTGCTTCTCCTCATGATATATATGGTATATATGTATATGTGGTATATATGGTATATATGGTAGAGATTGTGGCTGGGGCAGTTTAATATGAAGTGACTTCACATCCTGATTTTATCCAGCTGTGCCTGGTGGTTTTCAGCTTCAGCAGTGACCAGCAGGTCTGAAGGTGGCACATCACCATCATCATCCCCTCTCCAGGGTCAGTTTGAAGCCAACACAGTGTCATCATAGTAAAATTCCAGTGGAGAATTCAAAATGCAGCTCTTCCCAGTTTGGCATGGTGAAAATTGTAGAATTGTAAGGACCTAAATAAAGGAAAATTATAAGAGATATTCGTAATTGACACTACCTTTTACATGCTGTGCAGAAACAAGGGGCATTTTGGGAAACTTAATTAAAATTTAGTAAGAAAACACAGTTCTTAGGACAGAATCAGCATTTCTTCCATCCTTGGCTGCTCAGTCCTTATGAAGTGTGGCTGTGTAGGTACCCAAAGGGTTTTCACACATTCCCAGTCCTGCTGTCCAGCATGGCAGGAACAGAAAGGATTCTGTATTTATGCATTTATGGGCTTTAAGACAAACACTTTTCTATCTTTTTCTAGAAATGCACTTATTCACCATTGTGACTTTCTTGGGTTGGGCTATTTTCAGCCTTGGTAAAATGAATTTACACCCAAGGAAGCATCTTTTCTGCTTAATGCCTTGGCAGTGTGGCCTTGCTAGGAATGCTCTGCCACCCTGCTACTTATTAATGCTAAACCAGTATTAACCACAGTAAATGGGTCTCACACAGCCTGTTTGTGCCTCTGATGTGCCCTGTGCTGAACTGAGAAATCAAGGACTTGCTTTGCTTCAGCCTGCCCTCCCTGTGGGAGTGACGCTCCCAAAAACATTCCTCATTCGGCAGTTTCCTCAAAATTCTGCCTCCAGGCCACCAGTGCTGCAAAAGCTACAACAAACATCATCCTAATTTTGCAGCTGAGATGAAGCAGGCCTGTCCAACCAGGATTGCTCTGTATGAACACTCCTCTTGTCCCCTGGAAATGCCTTGGGGTAAAAACATCACCTTTCTGATCATCACATAATAGAAGGAGGAAAGTCAGGGACCAAGGGCTTTCTTTCTACACAGCAGGTGGCATTGCACAGAAAAAATAAAGAGGGATTTTTGTGGTTTTTTTCAAACTTCACATAGATAAATTGCAGACATGAGCCAACAGCTGTGGCCCCAGCATCCTCCTGACCATGCCCAAACACGAGCAGCCAGGCACCAGCATCCATGGAGGAGAGGATGCCAAGCCAGCCAGGTGCTTGGGGCTGGGGAAGGATGGATCCTGAGGTTGTTTGAATGCAACACAGAGTTGGTTTGAGTGCTTGGTAGATCAACAGGAGGGCCTAAGGTTTATTTTTTATGCAAAAGCCCTGGTTTGCATGGAGAGCTGCCCCAGGTGGCACTGAGATAAATGTGAGCTGCTTCCCAAAACCATTTCCTGCACCTCCCCTGCTCCCCACCGGCCTTCAGCTGGTGTTGAGAGCCACAGTGCTGCTCTTTGAATCACTTCTGCCTGTAAGGCTGTGGTCAGCATCTCAGAGGGTATAACTTCAGAGCTGTGCTGATTTCTATCAGCAGAGAACATGGTTCTTTAGGGGTTTTTTGAATGAGAGAAGATAAGTGCTAAGAAGCGCATTTGTTTCCACTTTTGTATCTGAAAGGCAACTATTCTTGTTTGGGGAGAAAGTCTAAAGCCCTGTTGGCAGCTTTTTCTGAATGCATAAAAAACCAGTTTATACCATAAGAAAATATTGTTTTTTCCTCTTTCTCTGCACAACTGAAAATGTGAATTAATGACTCATTTCCTACACTCTTGACTGAGAAGTCCAAATACCTTTTTTTTTTTTCCTTCATCCTGGGTGCCCGACTCTCACAGCAGGGACAATGAAATGAATCCTCCCTGATCTGCTGCCCAAGGAGGACAGGGCTGCAAGTGCTGCCCATGCACTCATTAACTCACACTACAGAAAAAGTGCTGCTGCTGCTGCCCTATACCCAGAACTCTGGAATTATTGTGCCTACAGCCCCAGGAAATTGTGCGGGGGTTTTGCTCAACAAGGAACAATATTTCTTTATAGATGCCATCAAGTTTTCTCAATGTTTTAGAACATATCTAAGGAATGGTGATGCTTTAGTAACTCAAGGGCTGTACCTAATGCAGATTCCAATAGAACTGATGCAGAATAATTGTTCTATTAGAAATGACACAACCAAGAGAATTTGTTAAAAAATCATTGGATTCTGGATATCTAAAACCTGTGGCTTTTTTAATGATGTTGTCCTTCTTCAGAGAGAAAAGCAGTACAGCTGGTGCAATGGTGCAACATCATTATAATTATATTAATCTATATCAGAAAGACAGAAAAAAACACACCCATCTGAAAGCTTTCATAGTCCTATAAAATCTGAGACCAAGTTTGTGAACTAAACCTGAAATCTCCATTTTCACAGCCTGTTCATGGGGCCTTTGTGCTGTGAGAGCTGGGCTGAGATTTCTCCCCAAGGTGGGGATGTGCTGCCAGCCCTACAGAATCCAGCCCTACACAATTCCTGCTGCAAGGCTGTGATAAATGAAGGGGTCTTTTAGATTCAGACAGGCTTCTGTGCTGCAGCCCAGCACAAGGCTTGTGAGCAGGTCTTTGGGTGTTCTTCTTCACCATTCTGGTTCAATGGCTTTTTCCACAAGAAATATTGGCTTTTGTGCTCCCTTGGATGAATTGGCAGGCCCTAATGAGCTGTGAATGCAATTTAATAAAGTTCAGTTCGTAGGGCAGAAATGGTTCTGTGGAAGGCAATGAGCAAAGGATGGGAAAGGGGAAGGAAGGCACAGAGGTGCACCTGCTCAGAGCATGAGAAGACAAAGAGGAAATTGTAAGAACTTGCAGAGGTTTCAGACTTAGAAACAGCCAAAAGGCAATATCTGCTTCTCCCATTTAGCTTTTGGGAATTGTTAAGTTATTGGCTAATATTAAACTGCTAAGTTATTGGTTCCCAAATAGGCCCCAGGAGCTGTGACAGGAATGGTAGAGATGAAAAGCTGGTCTGACACACCTGAGACCTTTGCAAACAGGCTCAATGCTGCAGGAGAAGCCACAGAGAAGTGTAGCAGTGCCAAGGGTGAGGCTTTACTCCAGAATGGTGTGGTTGGCCTCGCTCTGAGGTGAGCAGCCACACTGCAACACCCCAAACTAGGGGCTCAGCCCACACCTGACTCTGTGGGAGTGATAAACCTCTGTGAGATGCCAAGATGCTGGGACAAGCATCACACTGTGAAGCAAGCTCAGACCCAGACCCTGATGTGCTCCCCAAAACCCTGTACCTATGGCCAGCCCCTGCCACTCTAAGCCAGAAGCTCTGGCACTGCTGTTGAAGGCTGCAAGAAGAGGTCTGAAATGCATTCCCTTAGCAAATTTGCTTTGGCAGCCTCTTTCAGCACAGTACCAACTTCTGGGATGTAGCCATTGCTTAGCTGGCCTTCATTACTGTACCTTGAGCATCAGGATTTCTGGGCATCAGGATTTCTGGCTCCCTCTTCACACTTACCACTCTTCACAGCAGAAGTTGGCTCCACACACACCTAATTTGCCTGATCAAGCACAGAGGAGCAAATCAATCACTTTAGACTGAAAATATGCTTTGTTTTCTTGCTCTTCCTGCCTTTTTTTTTTTTTTTTTTTTTTTTTTTTTTTTTTTTTTTTTTTTTTTTTTTTTTTTTTTTTTTTGGCTTATATACCACTGCACCAGGAATCGCCTTTGTAGCATGTTCACTCTCAACCTCAAGGACAGGTCAATTCCCAGTCTTTAGACTGGATGATGCCATCTCGTGGACAGCACCTCCAGCTGTGGAAATAAACTGGATTATTGCAACGTTCATTTACATCACGCAGTAAATTTGCTCCCTTCTCCTCATTCCCCCTTGGGAATGCATCTTGGAGAAGGTGTGAGATTTCTGCAGGGGGTATTGGTTCTCCAGGGTGGGTGGGCTGTGCTCTCTCTGTGTTTCCCGGGATTCCTCTATTTAAGAAACAAGCTCTTGCATAACTGTGCAGGAAGCCATGCACACATTCATAAACCATCTCCTCCCACACGCCCCAGGCACAGCTAAAACACCCAGGCTGGAACAAAGAGCCACCTTACACTACCCTAGAGATACATAAATGCAAGAATATAGGCAATAATGCATATTTTATGCTTCCTTTTTAATTTTTTGATGTAAGAGTACCAAACCTGGAATAATTAGGTTTGTATCCAACTTGCAAGAAATCTCACTGTTGGAAAAGCTCAGCTCAGTAATTAGAAATTCATCACTGCAAAATGCACAGTGTCATTGTCTATGACAGGATCCAGTTCAATAAAAATCTTCAGCAAGGTCGAACTACACACAAATGTTGCTTGGACTGAGTTAACTATCTTTCTCTAGTTCCATTCTACTCTCTGTCCCTTTTTTTAATTTCTCCTCTACAATGGCTCTTAATCCTAATAAACATAATCTGATTTTCAAACTAGAGGAATTTACTGAAATGTGATATTTGATAAAATTCAGCCTTTAGTTACTGAAGCACTAAATAATTGTCTTAATTTTCCCCAAATTCATTATACTTATTTTTGCCAAAAGATGGTCTTATGGTACCAAAAATATATATAAAAATAGACATGAATGTTATTGTAAGAAAATTCATCAAATAGGAAGAAAAATGTATAGGCTAGGATCTAAATGTCATAAATAGTACTTTAATTAGTGTGGAAACCCAACATCTGAAGATAGCAGGTATGATATTATCTCATCTTAATAGTATTTTGGGTTTCTTACTTAATTTAAAGATGTCTTTCACTTTATTGATGGCAAAACGTATCCAAACTGGGAGAATTGCCTTTAATTAGGAGAAGCAAATGCTGGATCTATGAATGGAAGCATTTGTAGGAAGTATGCAGCCAGGATTATCCTATTTAACAAGCTGTTGGAGGCTCATGGAAAACGTTGTGAAATGCTATGGGCTGAGCACCAGCTCTGTGCACACCGGGCTGGGGGCAGAATGATGGATGCAACTTCAGTAAGAGACAGGGATGGGAGAAAGGTGTGCCCAGATGTTGAGATGCAAACCACCCCACATTTCAACCTCACAGCCTTTTGTGACTGCTCTGTCTCCATCTGAGCCCACAAGTGGCCAATTTCTATCAATTTTGACAGGTAAAAATCAAATACATCAACCAGCTGCAGGTTTTGTGAAAAGCAGTGGCTGGGTAGAGCAGAAGGAGAGTGTGGAGTCAGTCCCTCCCCTAATGAGCAGCAGTGTAAGGGCAGCAGGTATCTGTTCTGCTTGTCCCTCTAGCAGACCAGAGAGCCCAGGAGCTGGAGAGCCCAGGCACAGCTCAAAATCATCCACAGGATGCTGTGCCTTGCCCATGGCTGAGGGACATAGAAATCTCAGGATGAGCTTCATGCAAGGAACTCTGTGTAGGTACAGAGGATGCAAAGTTTGGAATTTGTTTTCCAACTGTTTGCAGAACAATTTACTGGGATTATTTGTTTTAGCCCCTGTTTTGGCTTCTTCTGGTCCCTTTTCTACAGGGTTACTCAGTCCTGCAGTTCCTGCCCATGAAGATCCTCTCCCCACACAGATTGTGTTCTCTGGGTGCAAGGTGTGTGCTGCAGGTCCTGACTCCCATAAAGGCATTCCACAGGAGATAAAAGCAAGCTACAAAGGAATATCCCATTAGAGAAGATCTCCTTTTCCCTGGTTTTAGCAGTAGTTTTCAGCCCACCACCACAGATTCCCTGGAGGTCATTGATGCAATCTTAGGTGCTTGCAAAGGGTGACCAATTTCTCACCTGAACTACTGCACTTTTGCTGGAAAAGCTTCTGTGATTGACAAAGGCTGAAAGCCACTATTTTCCCACTATTTCTACAGCAGCCTCTTCCAGCCTGAATCTCTGTATCACACTCACCCTGCTACTGTGCCTCCTCCCTTTCCCCATGCTCCTTCCAGCCTGAAGATGGGTGGGAGAAAACCACTTGAGGAAGCTCCTGTTGCTGAGAGAGACCCTTGCAGGGAGCACAGAGCAGGAGGGAGAACCTCCTGCCCAGGGAGGGCCTTCTGCAGTTAGAAGTCCTTGCTGAAGAAGCCTCAGAGGAAGATGCCTCAACAGCAGCAGCAGCAGCACACAAAGCTGTTCCTGTGCTCCAGAGGTTCCCAGCAGCAGGTTAATGCCATTCCAAACAGAAACCTGCTTCTCCAGCTATAAATGTCAGACACCAGACTGATGGTTAAAAGTGAGAGTTGCAGGTCTCTGGAACAACTCAGGTTAATTTATTTCAGGGTTGAGTCCTGTTTATCTCCTATATTAAATTTAAGGAGGGCTTCGCAACCATGAAATCAATACAGTCCCCATCTCCTGACACATGAAAGCTGTAGGCTGAATAACTTATTAGCACCCTCAATAATGAAAAACACTTCAATATTTAGGACTAATGCAGATTTCCTACTGAAAAAAATATGTGAACAGCATTTGCAGCCATGTGCTCAAGGTAATAATTAAGGAGAATTATCTTTGCTATATGTATTAAAACAACATAATTGAAAATTATATGTCCATATTAAAGAGAAGCAGATAATATTTTGCTTAGGAAATTAACAGCAACTGGAGTAACTGACTCCATACCTGGAAGAATCTCAGGCTGAATAAGAAAAATGGGAACCAGATGCCCAAATGTTACATACCAGTTTCTGTTCTCCACCTTGAGACCCCAGTGTGGAGCAAACTCAATCCTTGGGCAGCGCTCCAATTTCCTCCTCGAATGCACATGGCAGAGGCTGTGTGCAGTGGGGGTCTCAGATGTTCATGGATTTATGAAAAAATCCTATCTTAGGAAAAAGGTTTTTCCTAAAATACCAGCAGAAATGCTGAGCGTGATCTGAGGAGCCAGATGCAAAAAACTGGTTCTGTTACTGATTGTCAAGGCATTTAAGATGTCGAATATTTTATTTAGAAATCCATGATGCTTCTCTAACGGCTTAGCCAGTAAATCAGGAAATCACAGGCACTGGAAGGAGCCATCATCAATCACTGCTTAGGGCTATACAGGCCTGACTGGTGAAAAAGTAGCAATTAGCACTCATTAGCACTTATTTCCAAGTCTTCTCCATGAAAAAGGGTCATCCAAAACAAATTAAAAGTGTCCACTGTCTAAGTTCTTTGACTGTTTAATGTTTCTGACTCAGATTCATTTGCAGTTTACCTGCAAGGTAGCAGAATGTAGGCAGGGCTTGTGCAGACTTGGGGTTGGGGGTTTATTTCTATAGTGACTCATAAAAGAAATTTGTGCTGAAGGTGTTCCTGCCCTCAGGGAATTTGCAATACATATTTCTCATGGATTTATTACCCACTGCTACAGAAACGACTACTGCAGCTTTTCCTTCAGGAAGGGGCTTTCAGAGCATCTCACTCCTGCCCATCTCTCTATGGAGCTGTCTGCTTTCATGGTATTTAATGTTTAAGAAAGCTTTTGATAGAATTAGGCTAAAAATGGAGATCCATGATGTATGATTCCATCATACTTTTCCTTATTGTTGCTTTCTGAGGGTATTCACACTCCAAAGAACAACAAATCCCAAAGGGCAAACACTTTGAGACAGAGGCCTTTCAGCACGCCACTTCCCTCCCTCTACATGATCCCATTCTGTATCTCCTTTCCAAAAGATCTGCAATCCCTTTCCCAGGTGTATGCAGGCACAAAGGATACCAGATGAGCTTTCTTCCCCTTGCTGTGAGATGAGGGAGAAAAACCTGTCTCCAGGCGATCAGAATCTGTCACCGAGCCCACAGGGTCTTTTTGCAGCTCAGTGATGCCAATCAAATGGTTTCTATGAGACACAAACTGCTATTCCTGGACTCTGGCTGACTTCTTGCTGTGGATCATTGCCTCCTGGAGAAGGGAGAAAACCCAAATCCAAACGCAGTGCTGGAGCTGAATTTCCTTTCCTCTTCTGCCCTGTGCACTGAGAAGGGCTGAACCAGCACATCCCCAAAAGAGAAAGGAAAGCACCGAGGGCTCCCACCTGGAGTCAGTGAAATCAAGCATGGATGCCTCTTTGAAAGGGCACATGGCATCTCCAGGTGAGAACTGAAGTTTGGGGAGGGTTGTCTCACTGGATAAAGCAGAAATTTTCACACCACGTGGAAAGTGAGGGAATAGGATGAGGAAGGGTGTCAAGTAAGACTGAGCATAATCAACATTATTCCTGCAGATTCCCCAGATTATCTTTGTAGCTTGCTTTAGGGCTGGGATTATTTTCTCATCTGAGGGCTCTCCTTGCTCATCTTTGCTACGTATTGGCTGATTTCTTATAGAAACAACACAGAGCTCAGCCCCTTTTTCCACATTGAAGAAGTCCAATTTTGCCTTTTCTGATGAATCACATTTTCTTGTGATAACAATGAACTATCCCATGAGCAAAAATCCCACAGAAAAGAAAGTCCTTTCTGACCCTGGACCCAGGATACAAGTGGCAGGTGTGTGCTGAAAGAGCAGCCAGCAATAATTAGCCAACACACCCATTCAAGCACCTAAGCAGCCCTGGATGGGAGGAAACATGAAGTTGTAGAACAGCAGAGACTGGAGGCAGCCCTTAGTACATTCCTGACCCCAAATCCAGGACACAAGGGGCATCTTGCTGTCACAGGAGCAGCAGGCAATAATTTGGAAAACACAGCCCAAGAAGGCAGGTTTGCCCCTTCTACCTTGCATAGGCCTTCAAAGATTGTATCACAGGCCAAGCTGCTCCTTCTGGGATTTGAGCCTGACATTCAGTGCAGTTAGAAAAACATGTTTCATGGTTAGTTTTTTTCGAGGCAATTTGAGTACAAAATTGTCCACCATTTCTAGGGTGCTCCTTGGAGAAATCTGTCTGACACTGGAGCATCTCTCCTGTGAGGAAAGGCAGAGAGAGCTGGGAGTGATGTACTGAAGAGAAGGCTCGGGGGATCTTACGAATCTACATAACTGTGGAATGTGAAATATGAGTCAGCAATGTGTTCTGCCAGCCAGGAGGGCCAACTGTGTCCTGGGATACATCAAGCACAGCATCACCAGACAGGCAAGAAAGGGGATTGTCCTGCTCTGTTCTGAACTGGGGCAGCCTCACTTCAAGTCCTGGGGGCAGTTTTGGGCACTACAATATAAAAAGGACATCAAACTATTCAAGTGTGTCCAGAGGAGGGTGGCCAAGATGGCGAAAGGACAAGAGTTCTGAGGAGCAGCTGAGGTCACTTGGTTTGTTCAGCTTGGAGGAGACTGAGGGGAGACCTCACGGTCTGCAGGGAGAAGGTAGAGGTGCTGGTCTCCCCTCTCTGGTGACCAGCAACAGGACATGAAGCAATGGAAAGGAGCTGCATTGGGGGTGCTGTCCAGTCAGAACTCTGGGAAAAGGTTCTTCACTGAGCAGGTGGTAGGGCACTGGAAGAGGCTCCCTGGGGAAGTGGTGACAGCACCAAGCCTGACAGCATTCAAGGAGGGTCTGCATGATGCTCTCAGTCACACAGTTTAGCTTTAGGTAGTCCTCTGAGGAGCAGGGGACGAGACTCAATGATCCTTATGAATCCCTTCTAACTTGAATTATTCTGTGATTTTTATTCAATCTTGGCTGCTCTCCAAAGACCCATGTATTTCTTGCAACATTGTGCCCAAAGCCACGCATCTCACTACACCATCCTCTCATCAAACAAAATAATCCCTCATTTTTTCCATCCCTCACTCCTGCTAGCCTAGAATGACACCTGCCTTTATCCTCCCCCAACAGCTTATTATCACCTTGCATTTAATGGTCTCTACTGTAACTTATCCACTCCCACTGCACTGTTGCTCTGCCAGCTCTCACCCATTTATACTCGAATGTCTGATTTCTCCTCCTAACTACAGCTTTTTGCACTTGCCTTTATCAAATTTCTTCTCATTATTTCAGGCCATTTTCCCTGTGTATTATGGCCATTTCAAATTCTGACACAAACCTCCAAAGTGCCTGAGTGTATTCTCAAGTCACTGTCAACCACGATTTTTATACAGGCTATTTATTTTAGTGCTCTGGCCATTAATGAAGCTATGGAAAAATATAGACCCTGAAATAAAATGTATGGTGGTCTCTCAATGCCCTCTCTGGCTTCAAACCAACAGCTATCCCAAGTGCAATTTTTCTGCTGAATTGTGTTAATTTCCTTCATTTCGTCTTCTCTTTGAAAAAAGCAACAAGAGTATAGTGAGGCAAAGAAAACATTAACAGCATCAGTTTTCTCTGAATCATCCGTCATTTTTTCTCCATCCACTCATTTTTTCACAGTTAATCATGTGCCTTTCCTTCAGATTTCCGCAGTTTTCATTTTGACTGATCCTTACAAGCCCCTGCTGTGCCATTTTCCCTTCACATTAGGACACTGCTGACGGGCCATTAAAAAGCATTTCTCTTCAGTTATCCCACCCACCTCTCCCAAACGGATCCAGGCATCGACACCCACACTCACCAAAACTGCCTTTTGAGGTCCTTATTCTGCTTCTCTCATCTCCCTGCTTTCTCCAGAGCACCAAATACCAACTCCACAGACACTTCCACCTGAATTACTTCTGACTTTTAAAGTTTGAAGTTTCAAATAAGCCTGCCTGCAACCCAGAACAGTTAATTCTAGAATAACAACACCCTGTACCTTCTGAAATACAAACCGTCCTCAGGAAAAAATTCTATTAACTCCCTGTCTTTTCAAGTCTTCCCATGTTAGGCACTTTCCCAACAGATTCTCAAGCGTTGTTTGGAAATACTGGTGGATGAAAAATTGAGCACAAGCTGGCCATATGCACTTCCAGCCCAGAGAGCCAAACATGACCTGGGCTGCATCCCCAGCACCGTGGGCAGCAGATCAAGGCAGGGGGTTCTGTCCTTCTGCTCTGCTCTGCTCTGGTGAGACCCCTCCTGCAATGCTGCATCCAGCTCTGGGGGTCCCCAATACAGGAAAGATCCAGACCTGTTGGAACAAATCCAGAGGAAAGCCACAAAAATGATCCCATGGCTGGAACACTTGTCCTTTGGAGAAAGGCTGAGGGAGGTGGGGAAAGCTGGGAAAAGCTCTGGGTAGACCACACTGCAGCCTTTCAGCACTTAAAAGGGGCTTATAGGAAACACAGACTTTTACCAGGGGCTGTAGTGACAGGACAAAGGGCAGCAGCTTTGAACTGAAAGAGGATCACTTTAGACTGACATTAAGGAAGAATTTTTTTGCGATGGTGAGACACAGGAACAGAGAAGTTGTGGTTGCACCATTCCTGGAAATGTTTGAGGACTACAGGACATTTATCAGTCCTTTCCAACCCAAACATTCTGTGATTGCCAAGCTTTGGAATTACACTGTTGGTGTTCAGCACAGTGCCTCCAGCCTTTCCTGAGTGAGTGTGATCCAGTGCTGCTGTTTATCTCCCAAAGTCACTGAAATGCACATCAATCATTTCTGACACATCCTGATGCTCAGTTCTTCCTGTGTATTCCTCACACTGGTGTACAGATGTTTTAGCTTCACATGTTCATTCTCTCTCCTGGATATTACACTCCCAGCTCCCATGAATAATTCATTTACATCAATGAAGTGCTACAGTCTGTCAGGACAGTTTCACAGCAGAAGCCAAGACAGAACCCAAAATTTCAAGCCCCTCCACCAGCTGGATTTGAGCCCTAAAGACCAGAAACAAATATTGATTATTCTTTCTCTTTTGGACAGAAATGCTGGTTAGGAGCCACAAATCTCTCCCAGACGCTCAGCTGCAACAAGCAACCTTCCCTGAAGGAAGGTTCTGAGCAGTCAGTGTTTATGACCAACCAACCTTTCCCTACAAGCTGCCAAAGCACATCCTTGGCAGAAATTTGGCCAGCTGTTAAGAGGACATCAGAGCAATTAATTGATAACCAGGTAGGATACCCATTGCTGCAATAGTTCACATGAAGAAAGGGAGCAGGATAGCTCCCTCCCCCAATCTGCCCTCCCCAAAAGAAAGAACCAAAAAGCCCCAAACCAGACTTACAGCAGTGGCAATATCATTATTACTACAAAATCCTGTAATCACACAGAACTTAAGGGCTCTGTATCTTTGAGAAAGCTTCAAGATTACACAAAATATAGCAGTTATGGCAACTAGTCTTATTTTAGCTCTATATAATGTCAGGATGACCACAAGTTGGAGATTTTCTTGTTACAGAGGTCATCAAATTCAAATAGAAGACACTGTTAATGCAACATCCAGACAAACTTTTGCTAAGGTAGATTTATTAAGCCTCTAAATATCTGTGTTACCAAGTATCCTTCATGAATCAAAACCACCATGGTCTGTTTCTGTTACACTTCAGGTCCATCTTCTCTTGGCCAAAAATATGTATTTTAGTTGAGTATTATTTCTTGAACTAATGTTCAAAATGAAACGTGTCCAAATACAACCAGAATTGATACTTTTGGCCCCTAAGGTTGAAATTAATTACCAGTTGCCAAACTGTGGATTTTTACAATCTGTGATCAGAATTCAACAAGTGCTACTGATTTTACTGGGACTCAGAGCTGGATATTACTCCCCTATTTTTAGAGTTTAGGGTTGTGGTTTTTTAAGGTGTTATAGAGCACCACTCAGAAACAGGCCTTTGTAAGAGGGAGGGAAAAATAGATAGAGAGAGGTTTTAAAATTCAGATCAGCATTGCTGCTGCTACCAATTCTGATCTTAATATTTATCCAAATAAGAGGTTGAGAGATGAGGAAAGACCTGGACAACACCAGAGAAAGAAGAGTCAAAAGAGAACAAACAGCAGAGACTGAAGTTTGAAGGACAGGAGTGTCACTCCAAATCCTGAAGTAAGCCAGGACATGTTAACAACTGCTACTTATGGGGTTTCAGGAACCCTGATCCCCACTACCCATCTGGGAGATTAAACACCACAAGCATTGGCTATGTAACAGTGAGGACTTTTCCTTGGCTCTCCTGGCAGAGCTGCAGCCCAAGAGCTGAATCTCACTGCTGGAGCCATCAGACACAGCCAGACTTCTGCAGGGTTTGGCAGGCACAGATCTGTATAAAATGACTGCATGTTACCTCCCCCTAAAACTTCTGTTTGTCATCTCAATGAGACTGCAAGCATCTTTTCACTGTTTTAAGCATATAATTTAGAAGATATAGTATACAGTTGGCCCAAACTCAGCAAATGGTGATGGATATAATTTAATCCCATGAACAAGGACCTGAACAACTGGAAATTTGTATTTTCAAATTTCTGTATATGATGGCTAGAGGCAAAAACTGCTTTTATGATGGAAAAGTTTCATGTACTATTCAGTGTAAAATTGATCTGAAGCATTTTTAATCTATCAACATTAGCTCCCTCAGCTCCCCAAAGGGAGTATGTTTGTTAATTATCCTAGGAGATCAAAGAGGCATACAGAGTGAAAATTCTTTTAGAAAAGGAATCTTTAATTTAACAGCCAAATAAAATTCACTGTCTGGTTACCTGAACTTGGGGAAAAAAGCAAAGTACATCTAAAGTATGCACTTAAACTGTAAGGATATGGTATTTTGGGAGACCTGATCCTGTAGACCATTTTTTTATATTGGGATAATTATACAGAATATTCATATTATTCTGTACCAGTTCTGAACTTGGGATCAGTATTTTTGCTCTGCTACCTTTTATGGTTCTTCACTACAACTAAGCCCAAAGGAAGCAGGACAAGTTCCTGCAACTCCAACCTGCAGTTCATTCTCAGTGTTGGATAGTTTGGCTGAGCAGCCCATGAATCCAGACTGGGCATCTGTCAGCATTTCACAGAACAGAAACATTACCAGCCTACCCCCCTAAATGGACACTCCAGAGTGCACACAGGGTTGTGCACAGAACAAAAATATGTCCTGGTGAACATTCAGCAAAGACAGCTGAGAAAGTGGTAGTTCCACGTGGAAGAGGTGGGAAACTATCTTCCAGCTTTAAACTAAGACTTTGTGCTTTTAAAGACAATTCTGTAGTTTAGGAGAATTTATGGATCTATTGGAAGTTCCAGGGCATCATCTGTGTAAAGGAAGAGTGGTTAGAGCATCATAACAGCTTAAGTTATGGCTAGAAACTTCAAAGCAAAGAGAAAAGCTTTGTTAATTTTTTACACTTTGAGGTTCCTACCCCATTTAGAGACATTTATACTCAAATTATACCTCTGATGAGGGTGAGAAACATTCATCCAAAATCCTGCAGTATGGTAGGATTAGGTATAGCCCAGCCCTGAGCTAATGATCATCCAATCTGAATACAAAAAGCTATTGGGAAGCAGGTTCCAACACTTCAAATGCAGGGCAAACCTGTTCTGACTCCAGGAGCTTTCATCTGTGATGTTTCATCAATGTGTGAATTCTTAACCTGCATAATCTATAACTCCAGTAAGTTTTCATTCAAAAGTGAAGCTAAATAAAGACAGTAAGTAATAATTTAACAACTTAGCTCAGATTTAACATCCAAGAACAGATTGTAACCAAGCACCATTCCAATCTGACAGCAAAAGCAGGGAAAAGAAACACAAACAGCTTTATATACACACACACACAGAGTATCACATAACTGGTTTGAAATAGGAACAAATTTCCAGGGGTTATGAGCTCCTTCAAATGTCCTTTTGTTTCAGTGGGAACTCTGCAGACTGTTAATAAATTACTGATGCCATACAAATACCTATATCCAAAAGTCAGCTGGTGATTCACCTAAAACTGTCCACCCCCACCTCCCAAACAACAGCAATTGGTAACAGGAGCTTCTGTTTCCCCAGATTTAGCCAAGTTTCCTTTTATACAAAAAACAAAGTACCAAATGAATACAGAATTTTAAGAGCTGAAAGAATAATTGCTTTCATAAGGAACTCAGAGACATAAAAAACCAAGACTGAGTCTGCATATAAAATTATAGGTTGATGTTAATTATGTATATTAAAGTCACAGATGATGTCTAGTATGTAATCATGTAAAAAACCCACAGGTTTCAAGAAAGCTTTACTATGAAAATGAAATTAAATTTGGTGAAGTTAAATGAATTTTGTTGCTTTAGCGACCGTGAAAATATTACTTTACTTTAAATGCATTCAGAATTTCAAATTCCCAATATGTAAAGTTTTTGAACCTTAAGTAGTCTTCTATAGCTATAGCTGTTCCCTGAAATATTAGCCCTTGAAACAAAGAAAAAAGTTCTTCTCCATGTTTTTATTTTTTTTTTTTACATAAAGGATGAGAAGTGCTCCCAAAACAAAACCAATTTACAATTTTAAAAGGTCACTACAGATAAAAATGTACATTCTTTTTTCTTTGTGACTACATATTAAGCAAGACTGTGCCCAACTTCAGAGAATGCTTCATGTTTTACTGCACAAGCATTACGTGTTGCCATAATTACACTGGGGAGTCCAAAGGCATAGCTCAGTGGCATCAATCTTCACATTATGAAAAATGGAAAGCAGTTCTTCAGCTGCACTCAGGCTGTTGCTTCTTTGCACCTGGAATCCAGTGAGATCTCACCCTGACCTTTCGTGTTTCCCTGAAAAAGCTTCCCTACACTTTTCTATAAACCAACAGACACAGAGGATGAACAGCTCTTCAGTTCTTTCATTGACTATAAAAAGCAGGTTTTCTTTAAATCAATAGTTTAATAGTGATGCTAAATACAGCTTATGCCACATTTCTTGCTTGTATGCAATGTAATGTTTTTGGGTACCTCAGTCATCATCTTGCTGATTTCTTTTCTGTCAACAGAACAGGAGAGTTCAGAACATTAGGACACAGTTATCTGAAGAAAGAGCACTAATAAATCATGACAAGTGTTCCAGATACAATGGATTAGACAGTGACTGCATTTCTAAGTCATTTTTTGGAACAGTAAGAGATGATGTTTCCAGCAAATGGAACAGAGCAATATCAACCCTCTCTCTCATCCCAAACCATAGGATTTTATTTCTAGTAAAGATTTGCCTCGTCCATTAACTCATGGAATATACAAGAACCAGAAAATATTATGGTGGTGGCAAGAGTCAGTGATCCAGATGCAGGTAACCTGCCCTCCCTTCCCTACCTTACAAAGATGTCATGTTTTCATGTCACTGTGCATTAAAAGAACAAAGAAAGAGGACTGAAAAAGGAACAACTCTGTCATGGTTTTTCCTAATGTGTTTGTCTTGTAACTTTTAAAGAAAAGAGTTAAAAACATCAAAAGTTAAAATCATTAGCTCCAGGCATTCAAAAAGCACATTTTCATTCACACTTACATTTCAGGAAGAAAGGAAACAGCTCAGTCCTACAGTAAGATTTGTCAAACTACATTCATTGCTTGCCATAAAAATAAAATTAATTAAGCAAAGTGAGAGCAATAAAAAGCTTGCTCTTCATCACTTCAGAAACAATTAACCCAACAATACATTTGTGATGGCTTCATACATTGCTATTTCTGTAATTATGTGCTCTTTGCTAGTAACAAAAGCAGAGATCCACTTTGTTGTTTCCATCTGACAAAGGTGGAAGGTCAGAGATTTTTTTTCTGCTACTTCTTACCAGTTTAAGAAAGTCAATCAGTTTGTGAACATCCTCTCCTGTGGAAAGGTCCACAAAGTCCTGGGGCAGTCGGTAGCTCAGGTAGGGGCTGGGCTGGACGGTGACTTTGCTGTTTGTGCAACGGAACACTGGAGAATCCTTTGGAACAGACACCAGAGACAAGAAGAGTGGACATGAATCAAGCTAGAAATGCTTCTGGGACTCCTCCGTGAGACTGAGTCACGTTGCCAATGAGTTTATTTGGCACTCACTCAACTAAACTTGTGCTTTCTAAAAATTGTAGCTTTCTTATAAAACCTCTGCCCACTTAGGAGCAATTTCAAATGTCAAACATGTTAAACAGTCAAATAATGGCTTTCATTATCTCACTTTAAAGTTTCTACAGTGCATCCGTTATTAATGTATTTAATAAATTCATGCTTATGACAGTGCTGTAATAATGCAGCTATAAGGAACTTTGGACAGTAGTATCTAGATACGTATCTGGATAGAGAAAAATCTTTTTGATAGAATCCCTAAACTTTACAGTTTCCTTGTTTAAACAAATTTGCAACTATAACCTTACTGAAATTATAATTTAAGTTTTCCAAGCAATTCACTTACTGAAGGAAAAAAATACCTCTACAAAAGGGCCAAAAATATCTCTAAATGCTCAATTGTAGCAACAGGTTTTAGGGAATGGTATAATTTTCAGTTCAACACATTGATATGCCATGCAACTGCCAGCTGTACAGCAATAAACAGCTCCATTTTACAAGAGATCAGCAACTTTGCAGCAGATTCTGTGACTGGATGTAATATGAAACATGAAGACAAGTTATTCTACTTTTCATCCACAACTGCACTACAGAAGACTGTGTAAAACATCTGGCAATGAGAAAAAGAAATCCCAAATGAAAATTCACATGTCCCACTGACAGTTGTAGAATTGGGAATGTGTTTTAACAAAGAAGACAGGAGGATGGTTCATGGAATGGGTTTTTATACAGCAACAGCCCCAGGGTGAGACAGAGGCAATGGCCTGAATGACAGCCTGGAGTGGGGTTTCCTTGTCAATGTGTTATGGAAAGGGCCACAGGACTAAAGAAACCCTCAAATGTTAAGATCAGCTCAATGAAGTTTGTCATTTCAGTGACCTCTAATGCAGTTCAACAGCTAGGAAATAAAGAAAAGCCCACATTGGCCAGCCAACTCTCTTACAACACAGCTAAGCATTTCCCAAGATCCACTAAGACACCACTTTCTATCTCCTACACAGCTGTCCAAGGACTTGTTAAGATGTGAAGACACTGTCTCAAGATGCAGTGAGAAAAAAAAAGCTGGAATACAAAAATGAAGACTCTTCCTCCCTTTCTGTATTAACAAGAAGTTATATTTGTTTTTACAGAGAAAATGCTGCTTGGAAGAGGGATGGAAAAGCCTTGTTCTGCAAGTCCTGGGAGTTCAACCAGAGGACAAGGCTTTGCTAAGGCTACTCCAGATGAGGAAGAGACAGAAGTTAAGTTTCTGCTTGATTCCCCCCAAGCATAAAACTGGAGATGCAGGGAACTGCATGATAGATATCAAGAACCAAGCAGAAATTTAAGTGATTATACAGAAAAGTAATAGATTTTAAGGAAAACTGAAAGGAATAAATCAAAACTGTGTAAAAGCAAGTTTCAGAACATCTTCTTTGCAACGGGGTCAAAGCTGCAATGTGGGTTTGTGCTGTTTGAACTAGAAATTCCCTTGCAGGTATCTAAAACTAGCAGGTGATACTTGCTGAGATTAACTATTAAGGTAGATTCCACTTTAAAAGAGTTCACATTTCACAGGAGTTTCATTTACTTCAATGGGATTTGCATAACAATTTGATTGTAAGAGCAAAGGAAAGAAAAAAAAAAATAAGGCCATAAATCCTGTTGGATGTTATTCAGCCTCCCTCACCTGTTCTGTTGCTTCCCCTTCACTCTGGTCTCCTTTCAAGTTTTTTCCAGAGGTGAGTTCTTCCCATGTAAAGAGCAGGGAATCTGTTACTTCACCAAATGGGTTAAAATCTATTAACCAAATCTTACCCTGCAAAGGAACCACAGATGAATTAAAAAGCCAAAGAATTATAACAAAGCAAAAAAGGAAAAAAAACCCCACGATCAAAGTATACATATACTTAGATTATTGTAATGTGCTTGGTCTTTAGATAAAAGGATGTCAAAATTAAAACTACCTGGTTTTAGCATTTAAAATATTGTAACATCCTTTACCTTATAGAGTTTTATATCACTGCTCCAAGGATGTACTAGTTTACTTTGATTTTTTTTAAACAGGAGATCAGAGAGAGCTCAAATAAACTGAATGTAGATCTGTGCCAGGTGCTTTCAGATGAGCCCACAGAAGTTCTGGCTAATTCCCATGATCCACCAAGATCCCCAGAGAGAATGAACAAGGAATAGGGGAGAGCCCCAACCAAAAACCATTAAAAAAAACCCAAACCCAAAACAAAACCAAACAAGCAAAAAAACCCCAAACCACCAAAACAGGAATTTTGCTTTCCATGAAAAACCACCTCAGCAATGCTGTACCATCTAGCAGCTTATAAAGTTGTTGTTCTTGGTCTTAGAAGGGGCCCTAAAAAGAGAGAGCAGGGTATGCAAAATGCTAGTGGAGCTCAGGAAAGCTCAAAGATGCTGTATGGACATAAATAAATAAAGAATAACTTAAAAGCATTTTTAATATAGCCATTACTAGTAGTCCACACTAGATTATCATCTTTAGCACATCTGTGTTTCAAACACTTGTGGTAGTGTGCACAACAGTATAACTGCTTTACAACTGAAAAATGAAAGCAGAGACTAACAAGATGCATTAGAAGTAAGATGTGTGGAGCAGGAAGAAATAGTTTGAGTTCCTTGAGTCACTTCAAGATACAACCCCCAGCACAGGGCCATCTTCTCTTGCCAAAGGAAGTATCAACTATTCTAATAAAACAAGACATTGTAATAAATTATTAGAAAATACGACTACAACTACTAGTAGAAATTTGCAAAACCAGTATTACATCTGGAAGAAATCAGTTCTCTCAAACAGGCAAGAAAAAAGCTGCAGTAACATAAGCAGGGCTGAAGAGTTTTTTGTGTTCATTTTAAAGATAACTGGAATTGGAAAACAAACTGAAGACTGTGTAGCTACTAAACATTCATTTTGCTTACTCCTTTTTTCCTTCCTTCCTATTTAAAAGATCTTGCCTATCTTGATACAAACAGCAACTACATTCAATTTACACGACAGCCATCTGGTTTCTAACACAGAAAGACGCTTTTGAAGCGTTGGCAGAGAGTAACATGGAGACTGCCTCTCCCACCCACACCACCTGAGCTATGCCACAGGCACTGACACACTGTGGAGCTGCAAGTGATGGAAACCTGGGAGACCCAGAGCAGAAAGCTTCTGGTGGCTGCGTTACCATCCCCAGCGAGCCCCTCGTGCAGGTGTGGGGAGGCCCAGCACAGATGAACCCAGTGGTTCTGACTTGCAAACTGCAGCTGGGCCAGCAGCCCAGCAGGGAGCATGTGGTTGCACACAGGCTCTCACAGGTGCGTGTCTCAGGGCAGCTCCACGGGGTACTCCTCTCACAGAGCACATTTGGAGAAGCCAAAGCACAGAAACAATGGTGCTGAAACCAGAGAGCTACAAAAGAAACTACAAATTGGGGGACACAGACCTGAGTGGTTTTTTTATTTGTTCTGGAAGAGTGAGCAAGCTCAGATCTGCATGGTTGAGTTGCAACACCTCTAATACTGGCACCATTAGAGCAGAGAGCCATTCAGGCAAGCTCTGCTGTCATTTCCCATCTCTGGTCCTCCTCAAAAGGCTGTCACAAATTCTCATGATAAGCAATCTTTTACTTTTGCTAATGAGGAATCTGTGGGTTTAGATTCATTCTATCACTCTAGAAAAACAAGCTAATGAACCAATTTAATCACAGACAGAAGCAATGGCTGGCAAGGTTCATTCTGCAGTTCAGAGAATCTTTCCTTGCATCAGAAACATTTGTACCTAATACTTCCCTACGAAAGGCTTTCACAGAAATTCCTCTTCACCCCAAACACATCCAGCTCAGCTTTTTTACAGGGACATTAAGATCATTTCTCTAGAGAATAAATGTACCCTGGAAAAAACTGAAATTTGATTTTGAGACTACTGAAAGCAACATGTTTTTTGTGAGCACCCAGCAGTGTTTCTTCACCTCTGCAGACAGCAGTGCACCATCTACAGCAACAGCTGTTTCCTTGAGAAGGTCTTAAATCTGCACTGAGCTTCGCTAGCTGCAAATTGATGAGAAGTAGCAAAACAAACTAAATATCTCTTTTCAGGGCTCATTAAAAGGAGTGTATATAAACCTGGGTCAGTAACCAAACTGCCTTTTCTTAAGAATAAATTCTCTCTCAAGTCTTACATGCAGTGTCATGATTTAAATACAGTTTCAGATAACTTGCAGTGTATATCTAAAAAGCAGTAGTAAGGCTAATTATCTGCTATCTTTTGCCTGCTATTGGTAACCTTTGTCATACAAGAGCACAGAAATGCATAAGCCAGGAAAAAAAAAAAAAGTTGTGCGTAAGTCGAGGGGGAAAAAATGCCCCTACTTGCACTACATGGTGTTTTCTTCTCATCCTAAAAGAAGGAATCAATAGATTTACCACAGCTTGTCAGCTTCATGCTTTGTTTTACTGAGGCATTAAGCAGCAGGGTGCTGAAAGGAAGTGCCCATGACAACGTTTGTTGTTTAAAGGAAGTTAAAGATAGGTAAAATGCAAACTTAACTGCTACATCTCCCTAACTCCAGCTGCACCTTCTTGCACAGTGACAACCTCACAAAGCAGACACAAGCACTGCTCTGCTCCTTAACAAGCGCAGTGAGCCAGCAGTGGTCTGGAGCCACTCCCTGCATTGTTCTGTCTTACCACAGTAACTTGTCTTGAACTTGGTTTGTTGTTTACACCTGGGAGACAGCAAAGAGCAACAACAGAGCCGGATCTCAGGCTTTTGTGAACTCCCACCTCCAACTCAATGAGCAGGACCTGTGGCAGCCAACTCCAAACAACCTCTAAAGCAACTAAAGTGGGCATGGGGAGGGGGCTGCTGTCATTTACAACCATAACAACAACCTGCTTCTCCAAGCTGCATATTTAGAGTTGAAAGGATTTAAAACAAGCAGACAGCAAACATTTCTCTCCTTCTGTAGGTGAGGTTGCTGTGCAACCAGCCTGATGAGGAGCACGGGCTCTGGAAATTAATCAGGCTCACAATATTCTTCTGCTGCCTGTAACTCACACACCAAGGGAGCGATGAATAACTCAGTTGCAAACCACAATAGTACGTGTGAAAGGAGGAGCATCTGACACACAAAGGGCTATCTGGCAGTTTACACGACCTGAGGGTAGAAGGCAGTGAGAGAAATCTACAAACAGATATATTTTATCTTGACAGATGAAGAAACACTGCTCATTTGAGATCCCACAGGCTGAAACCTTTTGCTTAAATAATCTGTCTTCATGCCTCAGCTATGAGGCAGAGCACCCAACGGCAGAGTCTGGTTCAATGCTCAAGTGCTGCTCCTCATTTTCCCTGACAGCATCCTCACGTCTGTCGATTTGAGCCTGGGCAGGTAATTTCCATTACAGCACAGCTGCTCCAGCCCACAGCCTCCTTTCAGGTACCTACATTAAAAGCTGGGCTGAGAAACGGTACAGTTGTTGTTTTCTACGTGAGACACATTCCTGTTTTGTAAACTATGGCATGATTTACTGTTACACAATTACAAAATAGTTCAGCAACATTCAAAATGAGAATCAGGACTTACTCCCAATACACTCAACTCAACTCTAATAAAGACTTTCTCCAATCAAACCTTTCAAGCACAATTCATCTGACCAAATATTTCTCTCCACTCACAGTAGGAGAAGTCAAGGTTACTAACTCTGATATTGGCACCTTCATAGGATTACTTAGTCCAACCCTTAGCCCAGCACCTCTGTGTTCACCACTAAACCACACCCCTAAGCACTTCACCTATGTCTTTCAAACTGTTGAGGTGGGATGTTTCTCCCCAACTCCATCACTATCTGGATGTTGAGGGCTCTGATCTACCCAACTCTCAGAACCATAGCTGAAGCAGCTTGAAAAGAAAAAACTGGCTTCCATCTGTCACAAACTGGGCATACCACATTCATACCCTCTTTTTATTATCCCTTCCTATCCCAGACATTCAGATATGAATGATTTTCCAATCTCACAAGGATAATCTGATTAAGGATAATTTTGATGAGTTCAAATCGTAGCGAAAAAACACAGACAGGGAAAAAGAAATAAAGCCCAAGGAAATAGATGTCTGAAAAAGAAAATGCCCCAAAGTGTGTTTGAAAGCTATTTGGACAATGCCCTGAATGAAGAGTCACAGATTATGCTGAGTAGGAAGGGGCCCACAAAGGCCATGCTTTCATTTTCAGTCAGCCTTGAATTGGTCAAGCAGTAGCACTTGATGACCATTGTAGGTCCCTTCCAACTGAAACAGTTTATTCTACTCTATATTACTGCAGCAAGTACTCTCACATCATAACAAAAACTAACTTGCTCTTGTAGAATCACAGAACTGAGAAAACTGCAGCCAAAGCCTAATTTCTGTGCTTTAGAACAGGCAACTTCTCTGGAAGATATTAATTAAATAATTACATCACTGGCACAGAGATATTTACACCTAATCCTATTATTCTCCTACTGTAGACAGCATTTAACATAGAAAAAGATCTGTGGAACAGAATAATCTCAAATAGGTTTTGCTTGGTGTTTTTTGTTTGGTTGGGGTTTTTACTTTGGTCATAACTTTTTGTTTCATTTTTTTTCCATGACCACTTCTAGGAAGACAAAGCTATTACTTGTTTGATCTTTGCAGCAGTTTAAGTTTTCACATAAGAAACAATTATATACAACCTATACACTTACCCTGCTGTCTCTGTACACATCAAAAACAACTGAAAAGGAGAAAAAAAAATGTTAATTGTAAAAGATATATAATTTCACAGAAGAAGTCTAAATTTGAATAGATACTTGTGTACACAGCACAATCTGCAAAGTCAATATGTCTAAAGAACTGCAAGCCAGAATTGGGTATACTTTAAGAGAGAGCTGAAAAGTTTCAAGAACTACTGTTAATGCACTGGGAAATCAGCTGCTGTGTTTTTCCATTTAATACTGGTTTCTTCTGTTGATTTTTCTCCCATGAAGAATATTTGATAAACTCTTAGCCCAGAGAGCTTATCGTTGGCATTACTGCTGTTTTGTTTACAGCAGGACAGAGATGTTTCAGGGAAAGATCAAGACTTCATTGTGTTGGCATTGCAGAGTTAATAAGAGAAAGTTCCCACTCCACAGACATTGGGATTTCACAGCTAGCAAGACAAACAGGTTGTAGGAACAAAGGCTGGTGGCAGTGAAAGGGCCATGTTTGATGTCACTCAGAGCAGACACAGCACACCTAATACCCACAACTCCTTCAAACAACCCCCTTGCCACTCAGTGACTGACTCAAAGCTGCCTTGCCTGGCTCCACTGTTGTTCCTCCCCTTGGCTTAATTAAACATAATTCTGTATATGCAGCTTTCCATCAGCTTCTGTTCTGTATGGTTAAACAAACCTTTGAGTTGTCTTTCTATTGAGCTAGGGAAATCAACAGGGAAGCATTCAGGCATGGCTGAGGTACAAAGGTTGTACCAGTTGAGCAGGAAGAAAGGGAGAAAAAAAAAATAGAAGATTTAGAAAAGCCTCAGACAAATGCTACATTGCTACTTCCTTCACTAATAAGGGAATATTTCAGCTAAGAGATTTCCCAATACATTTGGATAAACTAAACTCAGGATATGACTGCAGAACACTTGAGTGTCAGGAAGCTGCCTGTCAGGAACAGGGATGTTGACTGATCACATCCATGCATGTAAAGCTTAATCTGACATTTCATGTGAAGTTGGCTGGGCTAAGGGCAAACCACAACCCCACAAAGCCAAAGCCAGTCACGTAGCTGGTTTTTACCATGCAGCCTAAAAATCCACACAGCTTTTGCACAAGCTGGGTTGCATCAATGTCAAAGTCACTCCAGGATCAAGTGCTCCATTCTCCCAGGAACACGAGCCCCCAGTGGCTAAGACAGTCATCAATGCAAAGGGGGGGACAGGAACCCCAGGATTTCTTCTCCAGCTGTTCACTAAGCTGAACTTAGTGCCTGCACCACATCCTCCCCTTAGTCATATTCCAAAGATATCCCTTGCAGCTGAGGTTTCTATAGTGAGGCCTGTCAGCCTAAAGCAAGCCCATGGCAACCATGAGGTAAATGGATTTATTGGGATTCACTGGGATTCACACAGCTGGAATTCAGACTGATTGCACTCTGATAACTGGTTCAGGACAGTCACAAATACTGAACAAGAAGAAAACCTCATTTGCTCCCTCTCCTTAGGGATCACCTTAGAGCAGGAGTGTCCTGTGCCAGTGAGACTGTAGTGAAACTTCAGCAGAAACTGCTCTAAACAGTGGGAAAGCCAAAGCCCAGCTCTGCACTATTGACACCTCCAGAGCACTGCTCTTACTGGGCTCTTAGCAAAGGTATTTAGAAGGTTCTAACATAATTTAGAAGTATTTATAAAGCATTCACCCATCTGTTATCCTACTGCTCTGACTCTGCAATGCTTCAGCTGCTCTGACTCAACTCTTCCATCTGGAGATGCTACCAGACCAACTGGAAAAAGCAGAGCAAACAGCATCAAAATCCCCAGTGAAACAAGAAGTCAGGAAAAAAGCTGTAATACCTTTCCTTTTAAAAGCAAACAAACAAGCAAACCCAGATTTTTCTTGTTAACAACACATATGCTACCAGGCAGTGGATCAAGGGAGATGATGGGGGATAAATGCAACGTGGTAAAAAAAAAAAACCCACCCACAAAACCACAGAAAACATTTTCTACATGGCATTTGTCTGCAGATGGACCAGCATTTAGTGCCTAAGCATAAAAGGTTAACAAACCTTCATCCCAGAAGGTTGCCCTGAAACCTCCTTTTCCCTCAAGGCAATTCAGATGGCATCCTTTACATAAGATGACATTTCAGACCTTTCAGTTCACCAGAGGGCCATTTCAGAGCCTAAATCTAGGCATCAATTTCCAAAAATAGTGCCCTAATTTCTTATCTATCAGTTGATTACATACCAGCTAAAATTACATTGCAACACAGAGGAAAATTAAAAGGCAGTAATCAGAATGCCAGATCTATATGACTGATCTTACTTCAAAATGTAATGGACTTATTAAATTAGTGTACTATTCTACTGGTCTTCCCCAATCAGCAGTACATGAGAACTTCTCTGGACTGAAACAGAGCAGCTTTGCAGAGTCAAATTATTAAGAATTTCAATATAACAGAGAGTGGCACTTGAAGGTGTTTTGAGACAGTTAGGACAGATCTTTTTGCTCTGGTGTCTCAGTAAAATAATTAATAATGTTTAAAAAGCACCTAAAGGCTGACTTTTCAAAGCTTTAGAGATGACAATAAAACTGCCAGAAAATTTTTATGTTTATGGGTTTTACTAAGCTGAGGTTTGGTCCATGCCAGACCTAATTTAAATTTCTTCATCATGTTTTTCACTGCTATTGATTACCCATCACAATGCAACACCATTCGATTCTCACTAAGCCATGTCAGAAAATGGTTTCAAATCAAATTTGCAAAGGACTTCACATTTAAAGAACAAGACAATTTACTTGGACTGATTAGGTGTATCAACTACTGTGGCCTTTATTCAAAGGTTTTGGCACCTAACCTGATGTGCATTGATATTCGAGGAGAAATAATTAAAACTTCTTGAAAAGAAACTTAAAAATCCTTTATTCAAGGAATACATCAATAATTCAGCAGCAAACATCTGACATCATTATAAATGAATATTCCTCTCACTACTGAATGCCTTTCTCAAGGATCTCCTACCCTGCTTTTCTGGTATAAAAATCATTTTCAAGTATAAGGGGAAAAAGCCTTAAAAAAAATTATTATGCATTCTGAAGGGATCTTTCACTCATTTCTTGTGTTTTCTTGAAGAGCTCCAGCCTATTCCTTCAGGATTTTTTTTTATTGCCAATGTAATTCCACACCTTTGGTGGCCAATGTGCTGAAGCCACAAGAGCTTTCAGATCCTCCCAAGCTAAAGAGAATCAAGCCCTGTGAAAGCAAGAGCAATGAAGAGAGAGATGCACACCCACAGATACCCTTATAATACTTACAGTCTTCATCCAAGAATTTATACTGTATGTGTTTCTTGAAAAACTCCTGTATGGATCTACAGATCTCCTCGTGTTGCTTAGAAATATGATCGTAGTACTGGGTGTAGTCCCTCTGTGATATACCTGTCAATAATTTCAGGTGATACTAATTATAAAGAGCTCTAGGCATGCAAAAAACCCAACCAGAAAAAAAGGAGTTATCAGACAAAGAAGACAGGGTTTTCCCAAGTTTCTACCATTATTAGTGACTTACAGTTTGGCTTTATTCTGTTATACACAAAAGTATTTCCATTAGGAACCTCTTCCTTGAACAGCTCTGTCCTAAATTTTGTGAACCTCATTTTATATGTACACACTTGGACTATTTTAAAGCAAATTTCAGGAGGAAACTTTGCCTTGTGTTTAAGTTTCCAGCTCCTGTCTTTTCCTTTCAGTTTTATTCCCTTTGGTTACTCTGGTCAAAAACCTTGTTCTGCACATGTAGTGACCACAATTTGGAACCATGAACCACCACAGGTGGAGGCTAAGCTTGCACATGAACAAAGATGATTCTTGGAGACCATAAAGTCTCATTTAACTGATTTTTTAAGTGTGGAAAAACGTGCCTGTTTGATAAGGCACTACAGGTGAAACCCTAAACCCCCAAATCAGTGGGATGGCATGCAGGCCAGTACCTTAGTGCTCCCATTTGCTCCCTCAAGGGCTTTCTTGCCTATGTAGACAAACCATCCCTCCTACAAGTCCTTAATTTCATCCATTTGTCTACAAGACACTGGTGTAAAATGACACCAACAGGATTATGCACTTGCATGCATCCTGAGTGACAAGAGTTCTCATGCAGGATGTGTCAACATAAAACATTGCAATACCCTGCTTGACAAATGTCAAATGCAAGACCTGCCCCATCACTGCAGAATGAGTAATTCAGGCTATTTACCTGCAAAGAGACAGAATTCCCCAAGGAAGATGTATCAGTGATGACAGTTTGCTGCTTTAACCATATACAAAACACAGTTTTACTGTAAGACAGTGCTGGCTACTATCAAAGATGTGCTCTTCTTTAAAAAGTTCATATAAAAAGTTTATTCTGTCAGTGGAACTTTGGATTCTTAATACCACTGCAAAGCTTAACTTGAGTCTAAATACAAAAACCAAAATATGATGGCATCTAAGGGGATGCAGATGTGTAACTGGAAAATCATTCACTGTACTGCAAGTATCATTCCTTAGACTGACAGGGTTATTAATTTTAAAAGTATGGGAATGTATCGTGAAAAATCTTGGAACTATCTTCAGAAATGCAGCTGGAGTGCCAGCTAAAAAAAAATCCCATACTGGCAGATCTACTAAGTTTCAAAACCTGGTCATGAAATGTACAAAGTGCTTAATTAGCCAGTGTGCAAATGCTTTGAGGTACTTGAAACTAAATATTACTGCACATATATATATATATATATATTCTACAATAAATCTGCATTCAAATGTTTTGGAGGTAATTACAGCAATGTGTATGTCTGGCAGTTGTAGTGTTCCAGCATCACAAAGCAGGACAGGATTCAGGTCTCCTGCCTTCAAAAAGCTCTGTCAGGACCCATTAAGCAATACAGACTTAATGGGAAATCTCTGCTATTAGGAAGATAAACTGTTATAGAGAGATGTAATACACTTGCAATTGGCACAAATGGAGAGAAAAATGGGAAGATGAACATAGGAACACCAGAAGGAACAGCCAAATAAAAGGGCCTAGGACAATGGTGTGTGTCAACAGCATCTGGATTAGCACAGCTCAAATATCTGTGTGCAGCTCCATAGGAAACCAAGAACAGAAGTGTGTTCCTAAAAGTTTACAGAGGTGGCACTGGATGGAGCAACAAATTGCTGACAGCTCTCAACAGGTACAAGGAAGTACAGCCAAAACAAGCCCACACTCACCATGCTAAGACAGAAGAAACAGTGAGAACAACATAGCCAATATCCCTGACCTTCCATATCATCACAGGGAACCCTGGACACACCACTTGTGGATATGGAGCTTGGTGCTTGTGAATATGTAGGCATGAGGGAGGCAAAGTGAGCAAACCTGGTTTTACCTTAAAGCAAAAAAAAATCACCTTCCTTCCTGTAGAGTCTGGATTTGCTCCATCACTGCTTTAACACTTCCTTGTTAGCAGAGTTCAGGCAGAATGATTCAACCTTGTTCAGAATAAATGTGCACTAATCCTGTGGTATTTGAGTTTCTGTTCATCTCTAAGGATTTCATGGTAGACCACACCAAAATCAAACTTCAGAGTAGTAATTAGCCAGAAATTAAACCCCTCAATTCAAGCACCTGTAGGTGCATTGGGTATCTCATTTCCTGCTATAGTCAGCAGAGAATAGTCAACACAACCAGAGGAGTAAAACTGAGCTAAATTTACCCTAAATTACCCTAAATTTACCCTACTCAGCTGCCTACAACACATGCTCTAACACAATCTGCCTGTTCTCCAGCTGCCAGAGGGGCTCTGTGCATGCTGTGGATGGATACTCTGGCTCTTCAGTGCCACTTAAAACGTTTTACATTTAGGATTCTGCACCTGAGTAACAGAACAACTGGTTCTGACTAAGTTACACTGAATTTCATATGAACTCAAGACACCTGTGGAATGTCCTGACCTCCCCAACTTTCTGCATATAATATCCACATGGGGTCATGTAGTTGCAGCACAATACACAACTGCCTCTGTATTCATTCTGCAAGTTGGAGATTATGCAATTTCCTCCTGAATATAAAAGAGTCACTCATAAAACTGCCTTTGGGTGAAGTTTCTGAATTAACAATTAAATTAAGAATATTCCCACTGTAATGGCAAGCATGCTGTGCTGTCAAGGCTTTTAAATACAGTGGAGAGTGAGATGTGGTAAACCACATTTTAAATTACAGAAAGAATAAACCATCAATTTCAGAAATGAGGTGTGAAAAGAAAGAACTCTTTCAGACTTAGCTCTCATTCAAGGAATCAGAGAAACTCCTCAAAATTTCATCCAATAATTTTATTTTTAAGAAATTCCTTACCTAAAAGCTTGTTTTCCTTGACAAAGCATCTGAATTCTGCCCCAGGGATTAGTTCACACCATTTGCGAAGAACAAGCTGTGGAGGAAAAAACAAATGACAAAGCACTGCTTCAGAAAAGTAACAGCATCCTTCTGTCAACAGGTCTGCCTTTTAGAGCTACAGTTTGCTGTAATGATAAGATGACCACTGCTACTGGAAAACAAAACAATCTTAAATCTGCAGCTCACATAATCATCTCTGCAAGTATTTCAAAACAGTTAGATTTAATATTAATTTCAGAGAATCACAGAATGCTTTCAGTTGGATGGCATCTCTAAAGACCATATAATCTAAACTAGCTTAAAGCAGAAAGGTTCAGACTGCACATAAAGAACCATGAGGACTGTAAAGCATTGGAAGAGCTCCCTCAGAGAGGTTGTGCAGTCTCCACCCACTGAGGTTTTCAGACCAGATTTTATAAAATGCCAAGCAAGACAATATGATCTCATTCCTTACCCAGCTTTGAGCATGAGGATGGACTAGACATCTCCTGAGCTCCTTTCCCACCTTAATTATCTTATGCTCTTACACTTCGTACAGTATTTATAACTGTGAAATCATTTATGAAACAACTTCCAAGTTACATTAATGATAAAACATGGAAAATAAAAACCATGCTGTACAACACAACAAATCTGTCATGAAATTGGCAGAAAGTTGCTCCCTAGTCAAAGGAGCTGATGAGCAGAATTAAATTTATCCAAATCAACCTCTATTCTGGTACACACCCAAGCAGAATCCTGTGACGCCTTTGAAGGCGCAAACCAGTTAAAATAAGGACACAGGACAGAAATAGAAAGCAAACTATTATAGTCAATAGGACAGACTGCCTGGGAATTAAAGCATCTCTCTGGCACTTTCTCAAGTTTCTGTATTTCCTAAGCTGAAATATTCTGAAGGATCCATGTTTCTGAAGGCCCCAGTCACTGCTACTGGATGCTGGAAACTCCCAAACCCTTTAAACTGCAGCAGAAAGCTTCAGGAACCAGAGATGACATTCCTAACTACAGTGTTAACATTAAACTCTTTGTTCCAACTTTTACATGTTCTGTATCTTTAAAGCACACTTGATAGTACTTCAAAATAAAACAAGGTTCATTCACTTTCAAAAAGCCCTTTAAGCCCACAGCATGATGACAAATGTTATATTTACATAAAAACTATATTAGAGAGATGACTAGATGTTACCATAAGAGCAGTAGCTCCACATTAACAGCTTAAAGCATCTCTAGCTGAACATTTTGATCTGGTAACAAACATAGGAAACAAGATGTGACAGACCAGTTCAGGATGTCCCCAGCCACTGCAGCAAGCCTCACCCTTGGTAACCTCAGTGTGATGTTCAAAGCAGCTCACCATCAAGAATATATACCTTTGAACTACTGAACTTGTCCTTCCTGTCACAACCTGACAGATGTGAGAGGACATTGCAAGGAAGCTTCTCAAGCCTGCACTTTGGCCCACCTGACCTGAAATTAAATGAACTTCTTATGACGTGCAGTGCTGAACCAGACCTCCCTTCATATCTAAAGCAACACGAATAACACAAACATAACACATTTCATGGACAGAAACCCAACCACAGATGTTACCCAGCCAGTGAGCAATTCTTTTAATTTACTTCAAAATCATGCAAGGAGTCCTACCTCATAGTTCAAGGAAGGATCAGGGGAATCATCAGTACAGTGAATAAATCTGGAAAAGTAAAGCACAGGCTTCAAAATCTGCTTTACATGTAAGATTTTAGCCGTAGCAAGAAAAATAACCCCAAATTGGGAAACTTGAGAATTACTGTTAAATTATTTCCAATATGTACAAAGCAAGTAAATGCAATACATAACAACTCTCCTTTTGACAATTATCATGGTGAAAAAACAGAATCAGCACCTCCTATTTTCTAGTGCAATTTGGAAACATTTAAATCTGGACAGGGATGTGTTCAAAAAGTCAGTGTTGATTCACTGTTGATTTATTTCTGTGTGAATCAACAGTGCTGCTCCTTTCCCTTTGTATTGTTATGTTGGCATAACTGAATTCTCAAAAAACCCAATAAACTTGAGCAATCTAATCCAGTTTCACTGCAGCATGTTTTCCCAAGTTCTTTTAATGTTTAACTTTGCAAACCACACAACAGAGACACATCATCATGCCTTACAGCAGTTCATTTCCATGAATAAAGGATGCAAAACAGCGCTGCTGCTCGGTGCTCCTGATTCCATAGCATGTTATCTTTCTAAATTAAGAGCCTTAAGAAATACTCTTACAAATCTCTTGAGAGTGGGAATAAACAAAACTATTTCCACAACTTCAAGCAGATGTCAAGGTTTTGTCCCTTGTGAGGAGCTGACTCTGTTGGTCTCCTATCAAGAGCTAGCAAGAATGGAGGCAGTTATAAGCCAAGTCAACTTGCATGTAGCTTTTTGTCATTTCACAGTAAACCTCACAATAGATTCTGTAACTTTCAAAAGGTATTCACAGAAGAATATGTGTTTTTCTTCCAGTTCTACTCCCTGACCTTATTGGCAACAAGCTATGTGGAAGCACAGAACTGTGCTAAGGGTCACTGCTGAGCAACAGTCCTAAATGCAATATTTATAGGATCTCCTTTTGGCAGTGGACTTCATTCAGCAGCCCAAAAGTCTCACATAAACATTGCATTTGTAAGACATGGCTGCCCAGCCTTTGGTTTGAAGTGAAGAGCTATTGTAAGAGTTCATTCTGTATGCTGCCAGCAGAAATAAATTTCACACATTTTAGTTTAGACTTTAATATCCACAACACACAGAAAAGTAGGGCAATACAGACAAGCTTTCCAAAGGCACAGTGATCAAACACATCAGATATATATCTGTAAGCCTGTGTAAACAGATAACATCCTTCAACTACAGTTTAGATTCCCCACAATTTAAGATCTGTCAAGGCAACAGAAACAAACCCATGAGAGCTCACAGTTTTGCTAGACTCAGAGCTCCTCCCTTACAAGAGTACATGCCTAACATGCTGAAGAAAATATCCCCCCACACAAAGCCAATAATAAACTCTGTCTACAAAGGCAGCACAAGTCCAGCACATGGAGTTTTACAGTGCCTGCCATGAGGACCTGTATTACCTCTCACAGACTCCATACCTGAGATTTGGGTATCTGCAATCTGCTTTGTTCCAGTAACAGTCTTTTCCAGCAGTGAAAACCCCCCAGTATTATAATCAAAATTATTCCTTAACTCAACCCTCAAATATTTTGGGCAAGAGCTATGTAAAGAAAGATGGTTCCTCTTTTCTTGTAAGTCAGAAAATTAAATCCTTGGGTGCCATCCCAAGTCCCACAGACTGTGCAGGTATCACTGCCAAATCAAGCAAACAGGCAAATATACTGCAAGACAAAGTAAGGGTATATTTTTTTTATTGAGCCTTAATGACACAGGACTGAGTGCAAACGAGGAAAAAATGGCTGAACACAGCACAGGACAAACTCATGTTCTTCTAATCTAATTTTTATTCTTAATATTATCATGAGTTTTCATTGACAAAAGGCCACCTTTGTTTGGAGAGAAAATTTTGGGCAAATTGAGGTTGCAATTTATATTTCTTACCAGCACATTGTAGCATTTATTGCTGAAACCCATCTGAACTCATCTGTTACAGTTGGGTTTTGATCTCTAGAGGCACAATGCTAAGTGGGGTGTCTTGAACCCTAACCCTATTCAGGTTTTGACGTACTTGAAAGAACAATCAGAAAGATGTCAGGAACCCCAAGCAGAGACATGGCTGGGCTGTATTTTCTGAATTATCTGAAAACTGTCATATTGAATAAGATGGGTGAAGGGATCAAATTCTTTTGCTGTGTTGTGGTCAACAGCTTTTTTACAGAGTTATACTTAGAAGTCAAGACCTCTTTATATGTGGCAGTTTAATGTCAAACTCCAAATGCAAATACCTGACCACAGGACACGCTACACAAAGCCATTATGCAGGTCAGTTTTCAACACTGAGGAAAGCAATTTAATAAGGTTGGCAAGTTTCTCCAGTATCTACCCTGCTAAGAAAGCCATGAACTCATCTGCAAATCACTGAGATAATTAGGAACTATTATGAATATGACGAGAATTGTAAAATTTCTTCTGTACCTGATACTTCCCTGCTATTATCTCATAGTTTATTTTAAAACCTTATTAAAAAAGAAAAATAAGGAGAAGCTTTCAACAGCCTTTGAACTGTATCTTTATTCCTTGAATATTAAACCTTGCTGGAACTTTGAGGCCTAAAAGAAATAGGAAATTAATGCACCACTCAAAAGAAAATCTTGCACTACACTGTAAATTGCTAGGAAAAATGGGCGAGAGTAAAACCTCAAGAAAAAAAAATCATCAAAGGGCTCATTTTTCACATCCTCTGGTGTGGAACTGCCTACCTTGAAGCAGTTTAAATTAAAGCCTTAACTAACAGCTCTTGCAAAAAGACACTGGAGTGCTAAGGCACATTCTTCATGATCCAACACTGCCTCCTATGTACCATCAGGAGAATGCAGGCTGTTATTCCTTCACATCTCAAAAAACTCTGAAATTTCCCTACAATTTTGAATTCAATATTAAAAGCATTGTGTCTGCAACAGAAATGTTGTCAGAATACAGGGGCATTATCATTAGAAGTACTGCTAATATTTTTATCAGTCTCAAGGTGAGCAATCAATCATGTTTTAACAAAACATAATCCATCCAGTCTAACAATAATGAAGAAAAATATTTTACACCAATACATCCATCAGGGCTATACAGACCTTTTTGCTCAAAAGACAAGTTTTAATCACTTAACAGAAATCCCAGTTAGAAGGGGATTTTTTTTTAATCACACATACTCCACACTAAAATTCTGAAAGCCTACATTACTGCCTGAAAAATTAACATCACACCACCCACAAGATTTTTTGAGAACTCAGCTAAGTAAAATACAATGCCGACTTCGAAGCAGAAACAACATCAACTGCATTAATGAGTACATTGCTCTGAAGACTTTGTTAATTTATTTAAAATTAACATGTGGGAAGGGAATTCATTAGTCTGAACTTTTCAACAAAGGTGTCAGCATCATGAGAGAATCCAAACTTTTACAACAGTCAAAGCAATTTAATCATGCTCAGTATATTTGCATTGAGTCCATATTTTTTATTAGTTTGTATTAAAGCATTACATGGATGAAGTTTTCTCAGAACTTGAGACAGCTGAGAATTACAAGGATGTTCCCTGACCTGAACAATGTTTAGAGGCAGACAGGAAAAAAAAGTCAAAGAAAATGGTTTGCCTTAAGTCCTGAATCACTGGCTTACATTTCTAGGTGAAAACTCAGATCTACAAATTGCCATTGCTGCATGTTTACCATATTATGACCCACAAAGTGGATATTTAAGTTCATACAGTTGAACAGGACACAAAACAACAACAACAAACTGTATGCAGCATTTCAGCTGCTACTTACGCAGGGCAAGAAACCTTTAGACCATACTGAGTATTACTGACAAAGTAGAAATATAGTGCATTTCTCCTCCCTCCAAGTAGTCCTTCCAAGGGATTTGGATGCACTATGTATGTAATTTTCATTTGTTCAGCACTTCAGGTTCTTATGCCAGCTACATTTTTAATTTCTGCTTGCTAAGGACTAGTGAACTGGCAGCTAATCAATAGTATAATTAAGAACGACCACTGTAAAGATTTAGAAATAATCATTGAACTGCTTGGGGACATTCTGTACAAATAACTTTGTAATTTAGAAATAGCCAACAGAGACTGGACAATAATACATGCTTTAATCAAGTATGACATATTCTTCAATTACAAGATATACACAGAGACCAAGATGATTTCCCACAATCATGTCATAAGCTTTACTTATTTACCACCTTAGTTGTGCTATCTGGTGGCCTTATCACATTGGAAAAGAAGTCCTAAATTGGACAATTGGAAATTGCTCCTAAATGGACTGGACCAGTGGAGTTTGAGGTGTTGCCTTTCTGCAAGAGGTTATTTTCCCACAGCAGGATCAGGGGAAGGGAATGTGCCTGCTATGGGCTGCTCAGCCACTACTGTTCTTGTGTGAACTTAAGGTGAAATCACTGATGGCTCAAGTCAACAGCCATGCTGTGAAACCTCACAGCACAGCCACCAGAAACATCTTCACTGCCTCTCCCACCAAGCCAGCGCTGACTGCTGGGGGTGAAGAGCTGAGGCTCTGACTGGAACTGATACAAAATTAAACCAGACAGAAAATGCTCTGATTTCAGTGTCAGTGAAGGTGGTTGAACCAATTCATTCTACCATACAAAGAGCTGCCACATGTAAATCAGGTAGCACTTGCTGAACACTTGCTTGTCTCTGAGACTCACTAGAAAACAATTAACCAAACAGGAATCCTGCAAGGAGCTCTGGGTACTTTTTGCTGGACCTCTTTATACATGAGGACAGTACATATAAACTCCATATTATTTAACATTCACAAAGGGATGATGCAAAGTGTGCAGCTCTTTTCAGACTCACAAGAATCAGTCCTGAAAGCCATTGCAACAAAAATTTTACTGCTCTACTCTGAGCAAGCCATCCTCCAGACAACCCACTTCTCATTAGGAGAAACCATGAAAAGCAGCACCTTGGGTAGGCAGCAAAGGCTTCTGAGAATTAACTCACCTGACACATAAACTATAGATTTTTCATTTCCCCCATTCCTTTCATTCTCTGTGGCCCCATAATCATGACCTCTCATTCTTCACAATTGTTTCCCAAGACTAACATACTTTTCAAACTGTTTTATCACTCCAATATCTTCTCCCCTCCTCCTCAGTCTCTTCCCCAGTACCTCCTGACATTGCAGGTTAGGTATGATGTAAAACCCAACATCAGAAATGGATTTACAGCCTTGCTGTCAACAGCTCACCCCCCGATTGTTTTTTTTTATGTACAAAAAACTAGGGGATGAGAGTCTGAGAGTTGCAGGAATAAAAAAGAAGGCAGTTGCACAGCATTAATGTAACTGGTTTTACACTTTAAAAAGAAAATTTTTATCAAGACATAATCCACTTGACATGAAACTTATATCTGTTAACCCCCTGTAAGGCACCAAGAACAATGGCTCTGCATTTGACTGAGTCTCCTAAAAAATCCTGTAATGTAAATAAGCATTGAATAATTACTGGAAAATAATCTCTCAGATACCAAGCCATGGATTGCCCCTTTTCTTTGAAATTCTGCTTGTCTAGGAAAAAAAAAAAGTAACCATAGTAACAGAAATATCAACTACAGTAATCTCATTTTCTGTCAGAAAAATGCTGTATTTTAGAAATGAGTGACATAAATCAATGAGATGCAGATACTACAGGAGGAAACTGTTTCTATACAATTAAGTACTCCCTTCATGTGAGCAGATAAAAATTAACCCCAAGCACATCATATTTTTAATTTTATCTGTAGCTGTTATCCTTAGTCTCCTGGAATGTATTTGTTCCAAGGTCTACAAGAACTAGGGTTCAGAACAAGCTCTAGAAATATGTGAAATAAGTTAGCAGAAGTCTCAAGCATCTTCCAGGCAGCCACACAAGCCTCAACAGCTTTAAAATATGAAAAGGACATGGTAAAGTCACACTGTATTACCACAAGCAATAAGGAGGGTAGCAACAAGTAAACACCAAGAGGGGTGGGAAGGCAAAAAAATCTCAAGAATACAACATGACTTGCTCTGGAAAAGTAGTCAAAAAAAATCTGGTCTTAGTCCACAGTGACAAAGCACACTGGTTGCATGTGCTACTTTAATGTCTTTCTGGTTTGCCTTTGTTTTTTCCTGGCTGTGTGTAACTGAGATTGTCTGCTGGAAATCTACTTACGGCTGAGTGAGGTCACGAGTTATGAAGTCTGAACTCTTGAAGAGGAGGAAGATGTCACTGAGAGCTTTACATTTCAGAGAGCTGTTCATTGCTATCCAGTAGGCATCCTAAAGAAACAAAAAGATTACCTGAAACACACCTTTATTAGCAGGAGGGACTGCAAACTTAAATCTATCTAATTATGCAACATTTGAAATACATGCAGAAAAGCTAGGGTTTTTTTATTTTGAGGAAAACTTCATCAGTGGTTAAAAAAGATAAAATAGTTATTTTTTCTTATGAATACTCTTATAAAAGCAGTCCAAATTCATTTGCAAAATTAAGTTTTTGCCCTACTGCTTCCAGGAACTTTCTTGGAATGCTTGATTGAACACAATGTCTCTTGAGAACACAAAACAATATTTGGGAGCACTCATCCTTACAGCATAGTTAAGAGCACCTAAATTAACTAGAGGAAAGTTAATTGCCTTTTTTTGAAGCTATGGCACTTTTCTAGTCTCTTCTTCTTTCCAAAGCATTGAGAGAAAACAAACACAAAACAATTTGTATGACAACATCTGTTACAAGTTTTGGGAGCCAGCATTCTTACCCTTGGAGCACTCCAGTTGAGTTTAGGAAAAACACTGCCACCCAAGGAACTTATTGCTTCCTGAACTTTAGCTGTGAACTCAGGAAATTCTGGTGCCTGAACAAAGAACAGCAAAAATATAAATTTTAATACATTTAGTAGTGAAGTGTAGCCACCTTCTAAATACCATTAGAAATACATATTGCATTAGAAATAAATCCAAAATCAGTATGAACCCCAGAAACATGGCATAAAATAAAATCACTGAAACAAATCACTTTATCAAATCTGTCATTCTTTCAATCAGAGAAAGCTGAAAATGCTCCCAGTTCTAACTCTTATTATTAGCAAGTATCATGAACTTCAGGAGAAAACCCAAAATGTCGTAACAGTGACCATGAAATCTGCAACAGCTGGCAAAAATACAAGTCAAATAACCAAACCTTAAATCCTTACCTGTTGGCATATATGCTATGATAAATTATTGTAGACAAATAAGATCCAGTAATATTTAAACTTCTGAAGAGTGATTTTAGAATTAAACATATCTTTATCAATTCACAGGCAATTTGATCTGCTCATTTAAGCTCTAGTTTTATAAAATGTTAGTAAGACTTTAACTAATCAGATCTTAAATTAGGTCTTAAAGTAGCTGCTTAACAATATATTGATCCAAAATAGAGGACACACTGCAAAGGTTGGACTAGAAAACCCTGCCTTGTAAAGAACATTGAAAATGTGAGACTGAGGTAAAAAAACCCCAGCTCTTCAGGTTGCTCCAAACTCTACCCTGACTGTGATGCTACAGAAAAAAAAAAACAAACCAGGTTGCTGACCTTTAAAATAATATGAGAGCATATGTCAAAGATTTTTCATGTAACAGGATTTATAGCAAGAAGTATATAGGAACACTATTTCTGCCTATTTTTAAATTCAATTCAAAAGTAACTTCTAGGCTAAAGCTAATGATGCCTTTTAAACAACAAAACTCTCACAGCCATACAAGTGAATAAAAAACCTCATACATTCTGGCATCTCCTCACTGCAGCTTCCTAAAATGCAAACACTTAAAAAAACCTTCTCACATTTTAGTGCAGTGACCTAGACTGAACTTCAAGCATTCTGAACCTTTCCTTCGTACATTACCTAGTCTCCATGGGAAACTACACTTGGAAAACTCAAAAAAATCACTTCTCTAATTTTATTTTTAGACTTTCAGTCAATTCTAGAAACTGTTCCTGCAAGAAGTAAAACTCTTCATCCACTGCATTCTGATCCAAGCTTCTCTTGTTTTGACAGGAATCAGGATTACTATATATGTAATACCAGCACATACTAAGCCTCCTTGGGAAAATGTTAGCAATGTGTCATTTGATGAACACAAGGGGATAAATACACACACAAGAGGAAAATTCTACAACTGCCTAAACAAGCTGGACTCCATCATTTCCTGCATTTTGAATGCCTGGCCTTGTAATCATTAATATTAATGCAAGTTATTCTAAAAACAGAATTTTCTGTCCCTCCCCTTTCCTCATGAGGAAGCTGTAGACTTACCTGGATACACTAGAGTCATTTGCCCTGTGCTCCTCTGACAGGAAAATACCTCTTAATTATGTATTTCCTTATTGTGTTCTACATTATAACAGAACCTGATTCTAAATTCTGGTATTACTTATTTAGCATCATTACCATGATCTTTGCAAACCACATGATGGATCCTAAAATCCTTGTTTTAAGTAATGTACAATTTAAGGAATCTAGGTTATCAAAGGTTAAATATTTGAACTGAAGATTAATCAGTGTGCACAAATTTAGTTTTAAACCCTAGGCTATAAATTCTGTGCTAGCAGAAGCACCAGTCAAAGCAGGGTTGGGCACCTAATCCAACATGAGCAATTCCACACCCTGACAATATTAGGGAGCTAAAGGACTGGAGTCACAGCATCGATGGCAGACAAGTGCCCTGAGTATTTTAACTCTGATAGTGACAGGGCAACAGCAAATCTCAAAAACAGATGTAAGAGAAAGATCAAGAAAGCCTGGTTTGCATCCATTATGATCTTGATTCCATGTGCAAGGAGACCATAAAGACAGGAAAAGAACAGAGAGATGTGTACTTAGAAGAAATAATGGCACACCAAGAGAAGAGCTGTGAAGATTGAGCTGCAGGGGCTTCATTTCTTCTGCATCCAGTCTGATTAAATAATTTGGAGATGCTCAAAGTGGTGAAAATGAAAGACAGCTATATTTAGCAGCTCATTTCCTAGAGTCTAACAAGTGTATGATTGTCAGGGATGAAGAAAAGTGTTTTATTTGAGTTAAATAAAATTAAGCCAGTAAAATTTTTTTTTAAGTTACAGACATCTACACTGCCATCCATCTAAAATGGTCTGAAAAATGTTAAATACAGCAAGAGGTATCTCTAAGCAGCAACAAGTTTGTATCACAAGGCTGCAGAAAGGAATCTGCTGACAAACCCACAATGGCTTTTACAGGACCTTACCTTAAGTGTTGTAGTGTTCTCATCATCTGACCACTGTTCAAAATAAGAACAAACCAAAGGTTATCAGTTTCCTGAGCCATCCTTTATAATTTATGAGAACATCAGAATTCATGCAGCATTTTACAACATGCAGATCAAATCATTGCTCTAGACAGGATAACATCACCATCCTGCAATAATTTTGGCTGTAAAGTAAGACATGAAAAACAGTGTATATTTAGCAGAAGTACTACTCTGAAGTATTGATAAAAATATACCTGTATATATTTCAATTGTGATTTATATCAGAAAGATGGAAATTTCAGAACTCAGTCTTCAATATCTACATCTTGCCTCCAGCTTCAGCACTTCCATCCTTAGACCCATGATCCATTAGGTTCACTTTTATTTCACCTCCTTGTTGTACCTTCTGTCACCTTGTACTTACAACATTTTTCAGTGTTTTCCCTCTAGAATGGCCTTCTGAGTTATTATGGCCTCAGAAACTTTCACTGTTTCTTGAAGTAACTACTCCAAATGTACTCTTAATTTTTCAGGGCATGAAACAGCATTAAGTTTAATTTCATCATTCCCTATTCGTTATTACAAATGCAATTATCAAGAAATGAAAAATAAAAAAAGTCTTCTGTGAACGAGCAAAGAAATATTTTAAAGTTTCCCAGACTTCATAGCACATTTCTAGCTTTTCATGGCAACTACCACATGATAATTATTTCTGTGGAGGACTCTCTGCACCTATAAATTACACAGAAAAAGTTATATATTCGTATTTTTCTCAAGAGACTTGACATTAATTTGCATTTTACTCTGACCTGTATCTCCTCTCCATCATCACTCCCCTCCTGAGCATGACTTGGCGGATCTTCTCTGAAAAAAAAAAATATCAGGAAAAAAAATTAAGCACTGGAGTTTGACTTGATCATATCCATTACATTTCCACAACATTTCCAGCTCTTGGTGTTAAAATGTTTTCATAAGATGAAATCTCAAAACCCTGTCAGAGAAAAATCAGAGAAGCCAGTACTGAAAACTGAAGACCAAACAGCTGGCATTAGGCCTAGGTCCTACCCTGAACACTTGCTTTCAAATTAGCAGATCAGTTTTTGCTCTAAAACACCATAACTGAAGCTTTTCAACACCCTGTTAATGATTCTTTTCCATCTTTACTGTGCTCTGACACAAACACAAGTTGAATTTTTTTTTTTTAAAGTAAGTTCAATTTAAATTATGTTTTGCCTCCATACTCCCTTTCCAAGTAAAAATTCATAAACCTTGAATTTCAAATGTTGACCTGTGAATTTCTGGCTCTGAAAAGAAAATGTCCTCACACTCAGCACACAGACAAAAGAAGATGCTATGGAAAGTGGAGAGTGCAGCAAACAGGGGAAGGTCAAATGTACACCCCTGCCAAAAGTCAATTCTTAGACAAGCTGAGTCTCTGCAGTCCCTCAGTGACTTCCACAGGGATTAAACCATCAATCCAGTTTTTGAGATCTAGAGGTCAGGTAGGGGTGCACTGAAGGTTAGAAGCAATCTTGGCCTTGACTGCAAGAAGATCACATTCACCAGAGCTAAGAAAATTCAATTCAGAGAAAAAAAGAGTTCCTAAAAGGAATTTTTAACTGCAAACATCTTAAAAATGTAATTTAAGTCAATCATACAGCTATCCATTACTCCATTGAAGACAGCAAAATTGTAGAACACAGCTGTTAAGTCAAACCCTCAATTTCAGCTTTTCTGAGGGGTATTAAAATAAACAGCTGCTGCTAAATAAATTGTACAATTCTGCAGAAGCAGGTGACAATACTACATCTGATCCAAGATGGTTTAAAAAACAATTCTGATTTCCTGGATACCCTTTAATAAGAAAAATAATTTAGAAATTAAAAAATTAAACCCTTTCTTCTTTACAAGTCATATAAACAGCTTCAATTTTTATACAAATTGATACCTGATAAATAAACCAAGCTCCCTTTCACTCACAGCCTCACTGGCTGTTCTGCAAGGGGCAAACTACCAGTTAGGGAATCATGGAGTGAGGACTGATTCCTGAGTTTGATCATTAACAAGAGGCATGCAGCCACCATTCCACAAGGAAACTACACCATGAGATCCCAGGCAGAAAAAGAGAACAAGGCCTGTGTTCTTACCAGCTGTTCCTGCTATTTATCCACCTCATTCTTCTCCATCCAAAATCCTGGCATGTTCCCATGCAGGACATTCAGCTTTGTCAAATGCATGGATTACTCGTATGCAAATGATAATATAAAATGTTACTAATTATTGAGTTTGTATAAGCTTATTTTATTGAGAATTAAGCTCAGGTAATGACACTTCACCCCTGGACTGGCACAGGACAGGTCAAGCCTGTGAATGGACCCAACCAGAACCAAAGAACCAAACACAAACCAGCAGCTGAGAATCCCAGAGACTGGTACTTCCAAAGAAAGGTGGAGAATAAAATGAAAGGACTGTGTCCACTTGGTCTGGAAGGAATTGTAGTTCATGGATTTTAGGATCTGCTCCAGCACCAGCAAATCCAGCTGTACTAACAACAGTCAGCCCATTGACATGCTCACACAGTGTGAGGTTTACTGCAGTAACACTGGTCAAATTAAAAACCTCATTATGCTTAATACAATATGTATATACAAAATGGTGCTGTGAATATAAAATGGCATTAATACTTGGAAGCTGAGGAGAAAATACACTTTACCTTCCAGAAACCACCAGTGTTCCATCATCCAGCAAATATTCTTTCACATTCTCTGGCAGGGGAAGTATAACACTGGAAGAAATGTGAAAATCTCTTTAATACCTTATTATTACTTCTATAATAAAATCCTACTGGAATGAAAGAATTTGGTTTTTCATAACACATACCTCAACAACACCATGTTTTATTCCCTAACATTATGGAAGAAAATTCTCTTTCACCCATCTTATCCCTCACCCAAAAAAGCAACACCCATTTTCCCTCCAGCGAAATACAGGACAAAAAATTTACATGAAATACACAAAAATGCCCCACTCCTTCAAAGCTCTAAGAAATTCTAAACAAAATTGTATGCAGCTTGTGAGAGACAACAACAAACTAAAGGCTTTCCTTCTGAAATTCAAATCAAAGTTTGCCTATGCCATCCTAATGTTCCAAAAATGCAGGACTTTCACTAAACTTGCCAACTTAAGCCTGCGTTAAAGACTAAGAAAGATAAAAGATGAAATGTTTTGATTACTACAAGCATGATGTCAGCACTTTTTGATCCAGCAGGGAAGCTATCTTGACTTTCCTGAGCTACTTGTAGATCTTGAAACCATCTCATGACCTGCAGCAGCTCCTTAGAAACTGCAGAATTTCCTGTGGCTTCCAGAAATACACAGAAACACCACGCTGGCCACTTGGGTTGGATCTATTCAGTCACAGTTTAAATAGGAAAGTAGGAACAGCAGGATTTGGATAGCAGGAACAGCGTGGATATCTTATGCTCAGCATGGAGTCCCACCACGAGAGCAGGGAGCACAGGGATACCTGGCCTGCCATGGGCTTCCTAAAACACTCCCTTGGGATGTAGGGACAAGAGCCCAGCTCCTGGGACTGCAGCTGATGGCTCAATCAATCCTTCATCACCTCCACCCCAGCTCTGCCCCATACAGGGCCCCTCCATCTCACCCAACCCTGCCCCAACACAAGCTCATTTTCCCCCCAGCCCAGCCCCACAGAATCCCAGAACGGGTCATGGTGGAAGGGACCACAGGGCTCATCTGCTCCCTGCTCAAGCAGGGCCACCCAGAGCACACGGCTGTGCCCAGACAGTTCTGGAATATCTCCACTGAGGGAGACTCCACAGCCCCTCTGGACAATCTGTCCAGTGCTCGGTCACCGCACAGGACAGAAGTTCCTCCTCATGTTCAGGTGGAACTTCCAGGCCATCACTGTCTGCCCTTTGCCTTCTGCTGCTAGGCACCACCAAGCAGAGCCTGTTCCATCCTTTGGCACCCCCTCTTTAGGTATTTATATGCATTAATGAAGTCCTCTCTCAGTCATCTCTTTTTCCTTCCAGGAGCTGAAGGGAACTTACAAGAAAGATGCAGCAAGACTATTTACAAGAGCTTGTAGTGACAGCACATGGGTTCAAATTGAGAGAGAGTTGGTTTAGAGAGATATTAGGAAGAAATTCTTTCTTGTGAGGGTGGTGAGGCCCTGGCACAGGGTGCCCAGAGAAGCTGTGGCTGCCCCATCCCTGGAGTGCCCAAGGCCAGGCTGGAAGGAGCTTGGAGCAACCTGGTCTAGAGGAAGGCGTCCTTGCCCATGGCAGGGGATTGGAACCAGATGATCTTTAAGGTCCGTCCTCACCCAAACCATTCTGTAATTCTCGAGGCTAAACAGGCCCAGTTCCCTCAGCTTTTCCAGTCCCTTAATCATGCTCGTAGCCCTGCACTGGACCAGTTCCAGTAGCTGCATGTCCCTCCTAGCTCTGAGGAGCGCAGAACCGGGCACAGCATTCCAGGCGAGCCTGACCAGGGCTGAGGGGAGGGGCAAGCCACTCTCCCTCGCCCCACACTCCTCCCCAGCTCACCCCACACCGCTCCCCTACGGCCCGCACCGCCTCTCCCAGCCCCCGCCGCCCCTCACCGCCCACACCTGCGGATGGTGACGGCCTTGAAGAGCGGGTACCACACGGAGAACTGGCAGTGCGCCACCTGCTCCTTCTTCATCCTCCTCTTCCTCCTCCTCAGCCGGGCCGCTCCCGGAAGCTCCCGCTCCGCCCGGAACCTCCCGCGCAGCTCCGGGCGCCGCCCGGCGCCATCGGCGGCGCACAGGGCCCGGCTCCGCCGCCGCCGCCTCAGC